>LAPY01002813.1:36273-57061 GCA_000970635.1 Eragrostis tef
AGAGCACCTAACCTCCTAGCACCTGCCTTGATCAACAGCTGTGCTTTTCCAGTTTTTTCTCTTAGCAATATATCTATTGTAGGAACAGCTCTGTCAAACACATGATCATCGTGATGTTTTCACAGCCACTATGCGCCCCTAAGGTAGAACGATTAATAATTGATTTCTTGCCGCAATATCTTGATTGTAGGACAGCTCTGTTAATCAATAATCAGTATATGCACTGGTCATTTGTCCAACATGTTTATTTTAAAATTCATATTATAAATTTTATCTTGTCATCCATGCCCAATCACGAGGGATTTTAGCAAATCAAGGCAGTGGAACTGATGGACACGGTTAGTTGGATGGTTTCTATCTTTTCCATCATCTTGACGGAAGTGCGATTGCTTTCCAGAAACAATCAGTTGGTTTCAAATATTAGATTGATTACTGAATAGAAGTTCAATCACTCGTCTGTTCTATTGTATGTTTTCGGGTCACCCTAGTTAATCTTTCTCCTTTCCAATTGTACCTCCGTCTTTCAAAGCTATGGGAGTCCTATCCTCTTTCCTTCTAATTGATAACAGTTGATGTGCCTTTCTGTGACTAATGGCATATCAGTAACTAATGCCAAATGAAAAATTAGAGGAGCATGGGCTCGGTTTTTGATTTGGTATTCTTCCACAACTCCAGCAGGTGAAGACTAGTAGGTCTGCTGGTGAAACTATCATGTATTTTCTCTTGATTTCTAGTTAATACTAGCACACACTTGGCTGGGTGGCCAATTGACTGATCATCATTAAATATAATCCTTTTATACTTGTTTTGGTAGTCTATTTTAATCTGCCAGCCAAATTTTTGAGTAAAAAATCCGGTAAATATATATAACATTTAATCTGTATACTATTTTGTACAGTTTTCTTTTGCAAATATGAAAATTGCACATGTTGTCCAACATGAACTAAGGATATGGAATGTTTGATCTTTTGTATTTTGGTAAAACATCCAAATGATTGTACATAATATGTGTTACTGCATTTGCTTCCTCAGGAGCAACAAGGAGAAGTGGCAGTTACTGCAAATTTGGGAGATTCACCATGCAAGATTGAATTGTCATCTCTGGTTCCTCCCGATGGACCGGTCAGTGCTTTGCAATCTGGAGAAACAAACTCTAGTTATACAATTGTGCAGACTGAAAAAAGGCCTGAAAAGGCTGACATTATTATTTGACAATTATTGAGAGAACTACCAAAAGTTCGTTATTAATTATCATGAAAACATTACAACCTTTGTTAACCTAAAGTTCAAGAAAAGATGCTAGTATATCACATTAAATAACATACCTTTCTTTCCTGTAGCCAAGAGCAACTTTCTTGTTTCCCAATGGTGAAGTCTCTGTTAAAGAGAAGAAACTGGATGGGGGTGACAGAATTTTGTCATTGAGCGGCTTGGCAAAATCACATGTTCTGAATGGAGTTTGCACAGCAGTATACAGTGATAACGTGATGAACCTAAAATATCGCTACAAGGTAAATGTTCCTTCATCTGGCTTTGTTTCAATGATATTTTCTTATGCTACTCACAGTGTTTCATTAAACATTTTTTATAGGATGAAGAGATATCATTTATTCCCAGCATATCATTACCATCCAATTCACTATCATTCGCATTTAAACGCCAATTAACTCCTTCGGACAAATTAAGGTAACTACAACGCTTTAAAGTACGGTTCAGCTAGTAAAATAATTGTCAGTTGCATAGACATCTCTTGGTGCAGGGTAGTGGCTGCTATATTCTGAAAGCCCCATTTTATTAGCTCCTTCTTATTGCAAGCGTTGGAGCATGGACTCTGTAATGCTTATGCTGTGTGCCAGTGGAATTTATGATTTTTATTTTTTGTTATTGACAGCTATTGGTACCATTTTGCCACAAACTACTGGGGCGCTGTCTACAAACACAAGGCTGATAAGCACCTCAAGTGGAAAGCTGGTTATGAGTCTGATAATAGGCTTGGATGGGCATCTCTTTGGGTAAGACACTCACATGCATCTTTATCTTTATGCCAACAATTGAGTAGCATATGAATAAGCAAACACCTCTTCCTGCAATTTCTAGCATTTACCAGTCTGTACTTGCCAAAATATTGTTACTGGAGTGGAGTTAGAGTCGGATGGTTCGTTATACCTTTCTGTCAGAA
This sequence comes from Eragrostis tef, assembly GCA_000970635.1. NCBI lineage: Eukaryota > Viridiplantae > Streptophyta > Magnoliopsida > Poales > Poaceae > Eragrostis > Eragrostis tef. Next base: position 38,453 of record LAPY01002813.1, read on the forward strand.
CGGCAGCATCAGCTGATGTAAGTTCTTGCTTTAGGTGGGAGATGCAAGCGGCAGCACAAAGGAGGTGCCCTTTAAGGCGAAAGTTAAGTTCACACTTAAAGTTCCCCAGGACAATATACAAAATTCAGTTGTACTGTTCCATGTGAAGAAAAGATGGGATTTTTAGTTTATGCATTCTCTTAAGCTTACTGTTACATCATGGGTGCATATATACAGATAAGTGAGAACCAATAAGAAATTGGTATGCGTGTCAATATGTATACGTTCAGAAGATTTCACTAATAAAATATATCATGAACATTTGAGCAGGCAATTTACAGAACCATCCATGCTATTGTGAAAAGCACATGTAATGGCTAATCCGGGTTTTACGGTGCAGACAACATTGCAAAATAGTGATTTCTTGTTTGCTCAAAAACACAATTACACACAGAATGACAATGTTAAGTCCAAACACCAATGCAGTTCGTTTGTACAACTTAATCTGAGGTCAATATTGTGTGACACCAATTCCTAGTTGTTGGAGCATTAGTATTACTGCCACCAGTCAGCATGGAGAAACAAAAAGACTACAAATGCCAGATGAAAATATTGTCCTGCACAGTTGCTAGACATTTGTTTGCGGAAGAACAGCAACACAAGACCTCGCTTTAGTGGTCAGAAATCTCATTGACCCCAATTCGTCGATGATATCAGCACATTTTGTACTGCTTTACTTCCTTGCGCTGATGTATTCTTTTCTCCACATCAAAGGTTAGGTGGCAATCTACTTCTCTGGAAAAGATTGGCCGAAATACCTTAATTTTTATTGCAACACAACATACTTCATTGGGGAACTGGTATGACCAACATACAAAGAACACAAAGAACAGTTATGACCAATTTCTGTGCTCTTGATACAGTCAAAGGGCCATCCTCGAAGAATTCATATAACACTGGGAAGTTTCCTAAACTCAGCACAGTTTCATAATGGTCACAGTCAACGATCCAGAAGTTGCACAGAATGTAACTTGATGCCACACACGGCAACAAGTTATATTGGTCGCAGTAGGGGCTTCCACTACTAGAGTCCTGGTAGAGGCCAGAACAACTGATATGAAAGGTAATCATACTGCCATCCATAACAAGTGTTGATCTTAAGGAAGAATGTTGGGACACCAGATGCTTTTCAGTTATCACATCCACAAACCCCGTTACTTGCAATATTCCAAGTTCCAATCACAAATATTGCCACATTATCCTGTGAAACACAAAGATAACCAGGAATTTAATGAGGTCCCCTCATTTCATTACTGAAACAAAATGTACATCGTCATACCATTCACATTCAACCACAACGGGCTCAGATAAACAACACTACATTTGTCGAGCATCAACTGCTCCACACACAGGCATCATTGCTAATGTCTGAACTTACTACAGCTCAAGACCAACACTGCTTCTTCTATTTTCTCCATCTTAAAATTCATTAATTTCATTATATTGTTTATTTTTTCACTCATTCATCATCTAGTAAATGATTCAAAATTAGTCCTTATATCCTGACTCAACTTTGCATAAAAAGCATGAAAGAAATTATTTTTGGCCAAATTATCTCCAGATTAGCCTATTCTTTTGCATTTAATCAGACAAACACATGAATGCGAGGGATCAAGCTCCAGCATAGACACATGTTGCTCATTTGTGACAGACATAAACTAATCACGAGGAAGAGTTCTGGGGTGGATGGAGCTTATCCTATTTGGAAAGAAATTAAAACCTGAGTAGCAAATAATTTGATGTTCATGTCCTTACCTATAGCAGTTGCAGCCACAAAGGTAGCACAATATAAAATTTATAAAGGTCTTGTTGAAGGAAACGAAGAGTTCTTATGTTCAGATGTGATTCAGCCATCTTCCACGCTTTAGATAAACAGATGGACAAGTCTGAAATATGGAGCATCTTCATTGCCAAGAAAACCTCTTGTTGTATGATAACATTGCATAGTTCCAGCATTTACATTGTTGTGGAAAGAGTCTCGCTACTTGTGTCCAGGGTTCGAATCAGCCTCCTTGCAAAATAAGCAAGGTGAAGGTTGCCTAGAAAATTCCTTCCCCAGAAGTCATGCCTAGAAACCCATTTCAGTTTCAAAGTCCACATGCTGTTCTCCGCTGGCCAATTAAGAATAGGTATTGCGAGCCATTCATATATTTGTTTGTAATGCCAGATAAATGACAAAACAAGATCAGACTGGAGACCACGAGGAACCAAGAAACTGGCCTAGTAGATTAGTCACCTGAAAAAGACAACGAAAAAAAAGTGTCAACTTTGTGTAGTTTTTAATTAAAAAGAGATACATACATAAAAAACAATGTTCTTTCCTTCCGTACAGTTAGCACTTGGAGGATGGGAGGGAATGGAAAAGAAACAATGGTTTTCAATGATACAAATTCCACTCATCCCAGCAGGTTAACACAATCCAACTTCAGTTTACATACTTTACAATGAGAAAGTGCACAAGCAACTGACATAAACTAAACCCCAGGACTCATTTAAGGCAGTTAAGAAAAACCAGCAATATTTGATATCATATACCGACATTATACTCTAGCACTGAATCATATCAGAAAGATATTGTCCGCCTAACGGATTTCTAGTCCAGTACTAAGTGTACCTTTCGTCCTGAATCTGGAATAGACTGATCATTCATTGCATCATGCATTGTGACATCTTCATTGATGTTTATAGCATCCCTGTGTGATTCCCTATCAGGATTTCTTTCGCAAGCAATTATTTCTTCATATGCCTTCTGTAAGATATCTTTTGCTGCTTTGTAGACTGTCTCTGATCCAGATCCTTTCTCCGCACATCTTATGGCCTCAACACACAGGACATTGTAACGGCTCGCAATGGACTGAGAAGCATCTTCATGTTGATTATTGCTGTTCTCTTGTAACAAATAATCATCATCCTCCCTAGCCTTCCATGTCCACCGTTTCAAAAAGTAACCAGATGGAAGTGTACGCGGATCAATGATTATGTATACTCCAAGAATATGACGGCATAAAATACCCGAGAACTCAAAGTACTTGCAACTACAGTTTGCCATCTTGTTGGAAGCATTGTAGGTCACATAGAAAGTGTCTGAGGGATCTTCATCTTTTGTGATGGTGTACTTGCTTATGCAGCCATCTTTAGTTTTCTGAATGATGTAGCCCAAAGATTCAGTAAATTCTTCCTGAAACTTACTGAACACTGATTTAGTGTAGGTTATTGCTGCCTGTTTCTCTATTAGTGATGCAGTTTTTGTGCTTGCCTTATTTAAGTAACCATCCATATCTGCTTTTGCTTCATCCTCATATCGGCTTGCCATGCTCAAATCAAACTGAGTAAGAAAAACATCAAGTGTTGTTTTTGTGTTGAAATACTTCTTGTAGAAATCATTCATGGTTTCTAATTTCAGTGTGGGAGATATGTCTGCAAAGAATGTATCCATCAGGTACAAAGGAACCCATTTTTGGCGGATATTGTATATTGCTTGAAGCCATGAATTCTTTCTCAAGTCATATTTATCAATAATTGACATCCAAGTGTTCTCAAATGTAGAGATAGTTTCGGACTGGAGAACACAACTTTCAAGCTCTTCTCTGAGGTTAGGATGCTCCGTGTATACATGAGATAGTTTCTGCTTGGTTCTACTCAAAATACTCCATTTGCAGAAACGATGACAGGTATTCGGAAACACCTTTCCAACTGCAGCCTTCAAGGCCCTGTTTTGGTCAGTAATCAGCGAGCATGGTGCTTTTCCGCACATTGCCACTAGCCATGTTTCAAATAGCCAAACAAATGAGAATTCAGTCTCTTCCATAAGCAATGCACATCCAAAAATAACAGGCTGCAGATGATGGTTGACTCCTGAGAAAGTAACAAAGGGCATCATATACTTGTTCTTCTTATATGTCGTGTCAAATGTGACCGCATCCCCAAAATGCCGATAAGCTGCTTTGGCCCTAGCATCTGCCCAGAAAACATTCACCACACAGCCATTCTTGTCAACCTGTATGGCATGGAAGAAAGCAGGGTCGTTGGCTTGCATCTTTTTGAGATAATCAAGGAGGCCCTGTGCGTCTCCTCCTTCTCCAAGGATATTCTGCCTAAGAAATGCCATCTCATCAGGGCGCACCATAGTAATACTCTCAGACGCACCAAGCAAACCTCTCGCGCGATGGTACCCAACCTTGCTACAAGCACCAAGGTCATGGTTATGAGCCTTCTCAAGCTTGGAGACAACCCAGTGATCGGAGTCCCTAACCACCTCCATCATAGCATTGCAACCTTCCCTCATAGACATCCTCTCACGCTTCCTTGTAGCCTCATCAGATGACGGCTTGTTCTTCTTGTACACCCCTTCTCTAGAGCAAACAAACCTCTTCATGACAAGAACCTCCTCTGTTCCCTTGGAACGCCGAGACCTGCCGACACGGAAAGGGAAACCAAGCCGCCTGGCGTATTCGTCGTAGAACTCCTTAGCAGCCTCATCAGATTCAAACGTCATACCGAGGGCCGGCTCATTTGGATCCTCAGCTGGAGCAAAATCTTTCATAACATCTGGCCCTGCTGCACCTTCAGCAGAGAAATTCGGCGCCTCTTCCACAACAGAATCTCCAAGAACTAAATTATCATTCTGGCAGGTTCGGGCGTTGGTGTCCAGGGACATCAGGCAATCGACATAATCAGCAATCAGCTCATCACCTTCACTCCTTGCACTCTCCATCACCACGAGTGTGTATCAGGAGTTCAATAGCTAGCACAAGCCCTCTGTTCTTACCGGGACATTGCTCGAACTGGAATCAGACCGCACTTGCTCCAACACTATCCTTGCTCGAGCGACGCACGGCGCCGGCGCTGCTCGAGCGCACCCCGACGGCGACGGCGCGCGGAGACCTGGGCGGCGCGGCGCGGGCGCACCCTGTTGGAGACAGCGCGGCTCGAGCGCTCCCCTACCGCGACAGCACTGCGCGGGCGCACCCCGACGGCGACGGCGCGGCTCCGGCAAGCGCGAAGTCGAGGGCGCGCGGCGGCTCGGGAGCGCGTGCCATGGATGTGCGGATTAGGTTAGTAGGAGGCCACTCAGCATCAGCAAGGGAACCCTCAGTTACCTGAACGGAGAGAACGGAAAAAAGTTTTGGATTTAGTTACCTTAAATTGACATTAAAGAAAGAAAAGATGCTCTAAAACAAAGTGAGCTCCAGAACAAGGCGAGGGGAAATCCATCAAAGCAAGAAAGCTAGGGTTACTCACTCACCAACTACAGAAGGCAACACTCCATGCCAGTCCAGCAATGGGGGCAAGACGAGGAGGCGGCGACGGCTCTCCACGAGATTGCCAGCGTTGAGGCTGGCGACGAGGAGGGACAACAAGCTGTGACGAGGAGAACAAGAAATTTGATGCTGCGCGGGACAAATTTGGGGAGAAATGAGAACGGGCGAGAGGAGGAAGAAGAGTGGGCCCTGGGCATAGGCTGAACCGCTTTTCACACGCCGTCAACGACGGTAACGGTCGTTAACCACAACTTGCCCTGTTTGTGACAGATTAACATTTACAGTACATTATAGTACAAAGAAAAAAAATAAGACCAGTCAAACTCTATGAAGTACAGACAAGGATACGTGTCTGAGACAGAGCTGTCAACAGAGCAGTGTAAGGCAAACAAAAATCTTTAGAGAAAAAAAACTCGAAAACTCCCATCGATTTGGCTTGGCGCAAAAGCACAAGGATTCAACAATTAGAAAAAAAAACAAAAATCTAAACGTGGAGATGCGCATGACGAGGATTTCGAATCCGACTTCACACCATGAATGCAAGCTTGGAATGGCAAGAAAATCACATCCCCGCAACAGCAAGACAGGACGCTGGTGACGACGAGCGAGCGCAGGGGACATCGGAAGGGCCAATGTTGAGGTCTCCTCGGCATAGTTGTAACCTCGCCTCCTTTCGCAGGGATGGATTAGATCCCGCCCTAGCTGCCGCTGGCCGCGAGCGCGGGTGGGGCACAAGATGCTAGCAGGGTCTGGATGGCGGGCTCGAGGGTGAGGAGAGGGAGGATCGTGAAGCGGCCGGCAGCAGGCAGAGAGCAAGAGGAATCACGAGCAGGTGCAAATGATGAGCGAGACGTAATCAATTTTGATGCTGACTGGTTTCCTGATTGACATTTTCTGATTGCAGGTGACCTAATTACAACCCACCTCAAACAAACAGGATTTAGTGTAGCCTGTTTACGTCGTAATCAGAATACGAACCGTCCAACCAAATGCCTTTAAATCTTTTACATATCAGCCTTTCAATTTACGGCGTTGCCCGTTTTGGAGATCAAAAATCAAATTTGAGTAGTCATCATCAACCATGGTTAAGGGACATCAAACTTTCTTGAAGCCACAGGATTCAACGTACAAGAATTAGTAGAACTCACTAGAACAACAAAGAAAGATGGGCGACTCAAGCCATAAAACTCATACTTTCATATATCTATCTTGCCATCACTGCCAAGACACCAATATCATCAACGATGCGTACCAATTGTTACTACAATATCATCGACTCTCCTCATGCTCAACAATAAAGACGAGGTTTTTTCTTCATATTTCCAAGAACAATTATTTATTCAATGAATGCCTCTCTTAAAACGAAACTTGCAAAACTCATACTTTGAATAATGAAATACACCATGACGTGAAAAATTAACCAAAGCAGATGACCAACAACATGTAAAAGAAAGCAGATCAATACACACACACACACACACACTAATCTTAATGGAACAACAATGACAACAGTACAACATTGATAATATTGTCCGTAGTGCTACATAGACAAATGTGCTAACATGTAATAGAGTTATAAAAAGAGGGAGAAACGGGAAGAGTTTCATCTGGTATATATGATTACCAAGACTCAGAAACACTATGACACTTGCATTGGTGGAGGAGTTTCATTTGACCCTATAACACACCAATGAAATTTTTATTAGGACAAGCCTCATATTGTTTTGCACCATACTGATTACTTTAGAACCACATGAATAGTGGCGGAGCTAGGCCCAGAGCGTAGGGTGGGCCAAATGCTACTTGGGCTGGTTTTGGGTGGGCCAAAAGAAAAATAAAAGCAAAAGAAAAAAGAAAAATGCTATTTTTACACTAGAATTTAGTGTTGGGCTGGATCCCAGGGTGGGCCGCGGCCCATCCTGTCCACCCACTGGCTCCGCCCGCCCATGCACATGATGATCCCCTCTTCTTAGGATATATAGACTATAGAGTTGCATTCATCCTTGCATGAAGCGGTCTATCATCTGTCGCTGGTTGAGGGGGTGGCATCAGCGAACAATAAGGGTTGCACAGAGAGCACTTGGCCCTGCATTCTTCCAGCGCTTGATGGCAGCTCGGAGGATATTCGCATTACCCCAGCAGTAGCAGTTCTCCCAACCCAAGTCACCGCACGTTGCTGGGATGCAAAATACTATGTAGATTGCTCTCATCTAACGCTGTATATATAGCTGACAACAGGAATCATCTTTCCATCCTCCAGTCATTGCGGCCGACCTCCTGCAAATTTTTCATGGTCTCACGTCATTATCATAATTGCATAATTGACTGCAATTCAACAATGTAGGAAATGCATACTTACAACATACAGGAAACCGTTGGGCAGCTGAACATTGCAAGGAACGAAAGCATTAGATTATGTATGATAGCACAAAGCCTAGGGCACCCCATGGCATTTTGGCAGACTTGGTCGCTTACCATGCTGGCATGTCGCGTCTATCCTGTCACGCACCCTTCCCAAGCTCTTCCGTACGTCGGTGACTGCCAATGGGCCGTGGGTCGCTACCACGGGCCCTGCCGCCAACTAAGGCCCCGTTCGTTTACTTTAGCACTAAATTTTAAAAGACTTTAAATAAAGAAAATCTAGTACTAAATAAAGTCTAATGACAAAACCTTTTTATAGATGGGTACATCTTTACGAGACGAATCTAATGAGTCTAATTAATCCATGTTTTGCCACAGTCATGCTACAGTAACCATCGCCCAATCACAGCTTACTTACCCTCATTAGATTCGTCTCGCGAATTAGACCAGAGGTTCTGCAGTTAGTTTTGTAATTAAACTTTATTTAATACTCTTAAATGATAAGATTCTTTTATTTAGACCCTTCTAAATTTTAGACTCCTGTGAAACGAACACCCTCTAAACGACCAGCCCGTGTTCGGTCCTGGTTTTGCCATCTGGCTGTTCATCGAGTTCTCAAAAAAAAAGAAAAAAATCTGGCTGTTCATCGGTCTCAAAGACGACGGCAATGGGGCAGCCTATGTCGCCATCATCTGAATCTGCCGACCAAGCTCCATTTTGAGGCAGGTGTTAAAAAAAAAAAACTGAACTCTATGTTGGAAAAAGAGCAGCATCTAGAGGAAGGATACCAAGGACGAGAGGAGGATGTGGGCTTTCCATTTTGCTATTCCTGGCTGCTGGATGCTGCCCGCCTGGTGATGGGTTGTTGCGATTGTGTCAACGCCAATTTTTAGAAGAAGGAAAATTTCCAGGACTGAAAGTTCCTGAACCACGACCTTTCAGAGCGCAAAGAGAGAGAAAAAAGGAGGAGGTAGAAAAGAAGAGGGTATTGGCCCATTTCACTTGGTACTTCATGGAGTTCTTTTATTTGCCTTCTTACAGTCCCACCTCCAGTTCATCAAACCATGCTTCTGAGGCTCATGCATGATATGAATTCTGCCCCGAAGTGAATGATGAAATTTAATTCTATTCAATCACATACAAAACTTGGCTCACAAATCACAGTGAAAAATAACTGGAAATAAGAGGAGTTCAGCCTAACATGGTGGAAGGGAATCACTCTCTTAGCCAGAAATGCTGCCATCATCCGCATTTCATCCATCACGAGGAACCCCTGATGAACAAAATTGTGGAGATAGGCAAGCCATTCCTGGCTAAGAGAGATAGGCTCCTCATCTCCACGTAAGGCTCCCCTCCTCACAACTTGTTTGTCCACTTACATTGTCCGGTTTGACATTCATGCAAGCCGCCTCCACCAAGTATTTATAATGTGGGCAAGAGAAAGGACCAGATAGTGCTTGTCAACATCCACATGTCTCATTCCAAGCCCTTGTTGTAATTTGCATATGCATGCCATGGCTGGCTATCCCGCCATGTAGAATATATTCTGTGCCGAGCAATCTATTCAAGAAAATCCTAAAACCTAGCTTAGCCAAATCGTTCACAATGGATAAGTATGCTTTTAGGCAACATGCACAAGTCCACTTAATGTATAATGATATTTTCCAGACTCCCTGGACATTTAGATGAACTTTTTGAAGGCAGCCGCACAAAAATACACACTTGTATGTCTCAATAGTAAATAATGAGCAACAAAAGTAAACAATATGGATGCCATCTCCACCACCATATGTTCGTTACAGATCCACTTAATTGACATGTAAAATCACTAGTTGCTAGTCGTAGAGATCCAACCCAGACCCTTATATAACTGATAAAGAGAGAAGTGTACCCAATCACAGCTTACTTACCCTCATTAGATTCGTCTCGCGAATTAGACCAGAGGTTCTGCAGTTAGTTTTGTAATTAAACTTTATTTAATACTCTTAAATGATAAGATTCTTTTATTTAGACCCTTCTAAATTTTAGACTCCTGTGAAACGAACACCCTCTAAACGACCAGCCCGTGTTCGGTCCTGGTTTTGCCATCTGGCTGTTCATCGAGTTCTCAAAAAAAAAGAAAAAAATCTGGCTGTTCATCGGTCTCAAAGACGACGGCAATGGGGCAGCCTATGTCGCCATCATCTGAATCTGCCGACCAAGCTCCATTTTGAGGCAGGTGTTAAAAAAAAAAAACTGAACTCTATGTTGGAAAAAGAGCAGCATCTAGAGGAAGGATACCAAGGACGAGAGGAGGATGTGGGCTTTCCATTTTGCTATTCCTGGCTGCTGGATGCTGCCCGCCTGGTGATGGGTTGTTGCGATTGTGTCAACGCCAATTTTTAGAAGAAGGAAAATTTCCAGGACTGAAAGTTCCTGAACCACGACCTTTCAGAGCGCAAAGAGAGAGAAAAAAGGAGGAGGTAGAAAAGAAGAGGGTATTGGCCCATTTCACTTGGTACTTCATGGAGTTCTTTTATTTGCCTTCTTACAGTCCCACCTCCAGTTCATCAAACCATGCTTCTGAGGCTCATGCATGATATGAATTCTGCCCCGAAGTGAATGATGAAATTTAATTCTATTCAATCACATACAAAACTTGGCTCACAAATCACAGTGAAAAATAACTGGAAATAAGAGGAGTTCAGCCTAACATGGTGGAAGGGAATCACTCTCTTAGCCAGAAATGCTGCCATCATCCGCATTTCATCCATCACGAGGAACCCCTGATGAACAAAATTGTGGAGATAGGCAAGCCATTCCTGGCTAAGAGAGATAGGCTCCTCATCTCCACGTAAGGCTCCCCTCCTCACAACTTGTTTGTCCACTTACATTGTCCGGTTTGACATTCATGCAAGCCGCCTCCACCAAGTATTTATAATGTGGGCAAGAGAAAGGACCAGATAGTGCTTGTCAACATCCACATGTCTCATTCCAAGCCCTTGTTGTAATTTGCATATGCATGCCATGGCTGGCTATCCCGCCATGTAGAATATATTCTGTGCCGAGCAATCTATTCAAGAAAATCCTAAAACCTAGCTTAGCCAAATCGTTCACAATGGATAAGTATGCTTTTAGGCAACATGCACAAGTCCACTTAATGTATAATGATATTTTCCAGACTCCCTGGACATTTAGATGAACTTTTTGAAGGCAGCCGCACAAAAATACACACTTGTATGTCTCAATAGTAAATAATGAGCAACAAAAGTAAACAATATGGATGCCATCTCCACCACCATATGTTCGTTACAGATCCACTTAATTGACATGTAAAATCACTAGTTGCTAGTCGTAGAGATCCAACCCAGACCCTTATATAACTGATAAAGAGAGAAGTGTATTGTTCTGTTTACAGAGGAAGAGATCCCTCTGTTGTCTTGAGTTTCAAGTTTTGATATTTTTAACATTCCTGGAATAAAACTTAACCTCGTATTCATTCAATAGAGTAAAGTATTCAGTGATACACTGGAGACCAATGTCTTAATTTATACTGATTCTTTTTAATTATTTTTATTTTTACTTCGACAGAATCCCTTGTTAACACTATTTTATCTTATTAATTTCAAGTCATATAGATCTCCAAGCTGCAGCTGTGCCAAACAGGGTACTATAGTGCTTGTGCAAAAAGGCAGCTAAGTCGTTTTGGTTTTTTATTGCAAGGAAAAGAAACGTCCTCTGCATGGTCATCGTTTGAAATCCATCAAATGAGTAATTTCCGAAACAATATGTTAATGAATTTGAAGTTTGAGAAGCCACGTGAGTTAATTACATGTTTTGATAAAATACTACGTTCTGTTTAACAGATAAAATACTACGTTCTGTTTAACAAGTGGATTCTGTAAGATATGCATATATTCCCTATTTCCCTTTTCACTTGTTCCTTCATTAGACATCATTTTCAACTGGGATAAATGCTACAATCAAACATGGAATTGAAAAGCAGGGAATTATAAACTTATGGTAGAGACGTTGACTAGAATGATTAAGATTCCTATCTTAAATGGTGTCCTAAATTAAGTGGTGGATGTGAACTTTGAGATGACGGAAACAAGAAGAGTCAAAGCATCAAAGATTCTGTTCTGAATGATATTTCCAATCCACATAAGATGTCAATAATATATATATTGACAGGAAGCTCGTGAAAACAAGAGTCCAATACTGGTGCAGCCAAGTGGCAATTGTGACCGGTATGCTTGCATGTGGCCAACTTCCTACCGAAGAACAAGTTCCATAAAAAGGACCCTGGCCCTAATGTAACCTTCCCAGCTTCGTTCCAATCATAGGCTTGCGTGTCAACCTATGATAAATGCATACGATTCACCGGAACAAAAGAAGAAAGGTATTTTCTCTATTATCGATATCTTACAGGGCAACTTAATCTTTGCTTTCCATCTTTTGATCTCTATTTTTCTTATGCAGATACATGTTTTCTAAATATTTATGCCACCAATTTAGAAATTGCACCTTTTCTTATTGGCAAATATGAAACGTCAAGCAGAACAAATTCGGCAAGAATTTAGGTGTTAGGTAAATAGGGTCATGTGGTGTACTTACAGGATGAAATGGGAACATAATATGTTTTTCCATACACGATTAAATGTTAATATATTGAACCTAATTGTCTAAAAAGAAACTTTAATTATTCTAGTGCAAAGCCAAAAGGAGAACAATAACTGAAAGATATTCTGTTAGCCTCTCGGGAGAACTGAAGGGTTACTGCCTTTTGCCCTTTACAATAAGTTCTTTAGAAAAATAATTGTGTAAAAATGGGTCGAAGAATCTGTTACTTTTATTAGAGTGGGATGGGTATACAATTTCGTTTTAAGGTGCTTTTCCGAAACAAATGGGCTAAGCAGTATGCTCACTGTCAAGTAATATAACTTCACATTAATTCAGCTGGTATGCTTTTCATGAACCACAACCTTGCTTCACAACCAGTTTCCATACTACGAATGAAATTTTTGAACATTCTGGAATCCACCAGACCATATAAATAAGTCTCCTCTTGTTCCTAGTTTTGTTCTGATCTTCATTCTACGGTAGTGAGTATAACAGTATAAGCAGGGGAAGCTCTAGTGGTTTTGTTTGTGGCAGTGAGCAGGTGCATACAGCTAAAAGATACAAGATCCCAGTTTTTTTTACAACAAAGCCCAAACGGTCCTACATTATTACAAGAAGAATCAGCCCAAAGCTGAACACCTGAATGATAAAACGACATGCTAAAGAAGATCATTACACAAGCCAAAGCCTATGTTAACCTGACTTGTGAACTTTCAGTTAGAAATAAAAATAAACATTGAAAATTACAAATTTTGGAAATTTTTCACACCATTCTTGTTGTGTCCAGCTTAATATCAATCACACCCTTAGAACGGATGTTAATATGTTAGTGACACGTGCATTTAGTGGCGGAGATAGGATTTTCAAATTGGGTAGGGCCAACAACTGCACAATCATCTTACATCTCATAGCATTCAAGCTTCATAAAAGCAAAGAGTAAAATACAAATAGATCCTTAGCCTGTAGTTCAAAAAGTTTTTGAGCCAGAGTGTGTGAACAAATTACAGTACCATGAACAGTAACATTTTTTCTTTTTTCTTGTTTCTTTTTTGGGTTGGGGAGGGGGTGGGGGGTCGGGGTTCCCCTTTCTGTAGGTTTTGCAAAACCAATGAAAACCGGTCAGTGATCGTGATAACCGGACTTATCGGTCCGGTTTGGTTTTGTCGAATGTCTTGTTTTTGGTAAAAACCGAACCTGTGTATTGTAGCATAATTGGTTATCGCTCGGTATTGTCGATATCCCGTCTGATTTGATCGGTTTTGATTTTTCTGGTTTTTTAAGATTGCAATCCTTGCTACTGAGCCAAATAAGATTTCCACCCACCCTATAGCATAATCCTAGACTTTCCAATCAGTACTTAGTGACATAGCAAAGCCTGAATTCTCCCAAAAATATACATATAAAAAGAAGTCCTGAAGGTTGCAATGCAGACATCTACGGTTGATAAACATCTGAATTTTTAGTGAAGAAAGTACCAGGGACCTGAGTTATCCAAAATGTATTTCATACAGTTTTCACTACACCTCAGCCATGAGACCGGCTGCACTCTTTTTGGCTTCTTTCTTGGAAAATTGCATTGGCCATTGTGAATTCAAACTGAAAGAAGATACTGCCTCCAAAGGCTGTGAACTTCCTACGTCGTCTTCTTATGGCACTCCGATGGAGAGATTGCAAGCTGTCCATGAAAAGACCTCTGTTTCCTTGGAACAAGCCTGCATCAACTGTGGCTTATGGTTGAATATCGGTGGCATCTTCAACCACAAGTATGCACGGCTCAACCTCTTCACTGCCATAATGCTTTGAGTGGTGGTTCACCACAAAGATTTGTCCTACATCGACTTCGACAATATCGAGCAATGAACGGACATTCCAACACGAGGATGAGATGGATCTCAAAGGGGGAGGAAATGTTATGTGCGAGGACGGCATCAAAGCTTGAGCGGTGGCGGCGGCCCATATACATTTGACCGTTCATCTTATATTAACTCAAATATGTAAATTGTAAGTTATATTTCAATTTTCTATTGTGATAAAACAAATCATATATCATACTTTTTAAACTTTTGAATAAGACGAATGGTCAAACGTAACTCAAAAAAGGTAACAACGACATCAATTTAAGAACGCAGGGAGTAATATACTACCAGCTGGAGAAATTTGCATTATTGTATCGTCTATGAAACATATTTTCTTGTAAATTCTGATTATACATTTCCATGAACTGCTGACATGGTAGCAATGTAACAGTCAATGTGGAGTGATTTCCTGTAAGGATGCCGGTGGTGACCATGATCCAGTTCCCATCATCGTTCATTCTCTTGCTATTCACATTGCCCGGGCCCTGCAGTCAACCCATCTCGTAGAACAGAGGGATACACAATACTATCGAACCAATGACCAGGAGCACTGCTCTTCCATTTAAGAGAAAAAAAAAGAAGTGTACAGGTTCAGTTCATGCAAATTATTACATATTGAAAGAGCAACATCGAGCATGAATTTTAAGAGCAACAAAGCTTCTCTATCTGTTGGCTTAATTTCCTCTTTAATAAACATGAACACCTGGTGGGGTCATAATTCTTTATTCTGGAATATCCTTGTATTCCTTTCTTTCCACAATACTCTGATTCCTTTTTGGAACTAAAATAAAATAAATTCCATTAAATCATAACATCTAAAGAAAGTTTCAAGCAGAGCCAAATGGTGCAAGAGACTGTAGCTCAGAGATGAAGTGGCAGTCTTATGTCGGAGTGGGAACGCTAGCGGACTGCTACGATTTTCTTGAAAAAAAAAACAGTGTTGTCCTACTTTAGCTAGGCGCTTGTTTAGATCAGTAGCCCAGCCTTCGCAGCCTAGAACTTGCAAGCGCCCCTCTGACCATGAAATCTGGACCATCAACGCTTCTATCCTGTGTAAAATTAGAGACAATATAGAACGAAGCGTCTACAGAGTACAATGATGAACTCACCAAATAAGCACTCCGTATAGCAGGGAAGTGGAATAGAAGTCCTGTTGTGTAGTTACACCGTGTCAATTAGACAATCTCTTAGCCAGAAGTTCACTGGCACTCTGTTCGGCACTCAAATTTGACACGGGACAGAGGGGCTAGCCTAGCATGAGAGAAGAGAGCCACCCTCTTAGCCAGAAGGCCCACCCATCATCCACAATCCATCCATCACGAGGACTCCCTGGTGAGCCAATGGAGATAGGCAAGCCATTCTTGGCTAACAGAGATAGGATCCTCATCTCCATGTAAGGCTTCCCTCCTTACTTCTTAGTATTCACCATGGACTTGTCTGGTTTGACATTCAGGCAAACCTGCGAGTATTTATAATGTGAGCAAGAGGAGGGATCAAATATGGTGATAGCTCATAAATCTCATTCATGCATATGTTGGGATTTCCCTCCATGTGGAATATATTCTGTGGCAAAAGCAGTCTATCCAGAAAAATGCTAGCTTAGCCAACTAAGTTGTCAGTGGATAAAGGTGCTATAATGTGCTATGCGCAATATATATCTATATATGCTATGCAGAAACATGATTATTAAATTTTTCACTAATATGTTTCCATACTGGCTGGTCCTCTGGATGGATCTTCTGAGAGAAAACATAAAAAAATACATACTTATGTTATGGTGGCCTGTATCCTTATCTGACCAATACGTTCAATTAGTTGAGTTTGTGCTGTTGATGAATCAAGCTTTGGCTATCTTTTGCAGGACAATGACCAACAAATTAATGAAACAAAATAGTCACCAGCATATATAGTTCATACCATCCATCAATTCAGTTCTTCTGATCAATTAAATTCACTAGTTGACGAGGCTGTCTCGGATGCACTCATCCACTTCCATGAATAGCATGAGCCGACTCAACCAGATTCAAAATTATGTGCATCTGTAAACACTAGAGCTAGTAGACGCATGTGTCTCTATTTAGTGATAAAGGAAATAAAAACTGAGTAGATATGAGAGTTCAATGTTTTTACGATATATTGGCCATTTCTGGAACCAAATCCAAACTCTTTTTCACCCAATATATATTTTACAGTATCTATTATACATTGAGAATCGGGATGACTTACTTTTGTTCAGTGGTACTCAGTGCATGGGAAGCATATATTGGAAACTAGATACATCAAACTTGAACCAATTTATTGTGTTAAGAAAACAATCCTTTTGTTAGTTTTTTCTTTTTAGAAGTATTCACCATGGACTTGTCTGGTTTGACATTCAGGCAAACCTGCGAGTATTTATAATGTGAGCAAGAGGAGGGATCAAATATGGTGATAGCTCATAAATCTCATTCATGCATATGTTGGGATTTCCCTCCATGTGGAATATATTCTGTGGCAAAAGCAGTCTATCCAGAAAAATGCTAGCTTAGCCAACTAAGTTGTCAGTGGATAAAGGTGCTATAATGTGCTATGCGCAATATATATCTATATATGCTATGCAGAAACATGATTATTAAATTTTTCACTAATATGTTTCCATACTGGCTGGTCCTCTGGATGGATCTTCTGAGAGAAAACATAAAAAAATACATACTTATGTTATGGTGGCCTGTATCCTTATCTGACCAATACGTTCAATTAGTTGAGTTTGTGCTGTTGATGAATCAAGCTTTGGCTATCTTTTGCAGGACAATGACCAACAAATTAATGAAACAAAATAGTCACCAGCATATATAGTTCATACCATCCATCAATTCAGTTCTTCTGATCAATTAAATTCACTAGTTGACGAGGCTGTCTCGGATGCACTCATCCACTTCCATGAATAGCATGAGCCGACTCAACCAGATTCAAAATTATGTGCATCTGTAAACACTAGAGCTAGTAGACGCATGTGTCTCTATTTAGTGATAAAGGAAATAAAAACTGAGTAGATATGAGAGTTCAATGTTTTTACGATATATTGGCCATTTCTGGAACCAAATCCAAACTCTTTTTCACCCAATATATATTTTACAGTATCTATTATACATTGAGAATCGGGATGACTTACTTTTGTTCAGTGGTACTCAGTGCATGGGAAGCATATATTGGAAACTAGATACATCAAACTTGAACCAATTTATTGTGTTAAGAAAACAATCCTTTTGTTAGTTTTTTCTTTTTAGAGTAAAGAGGTTTTGTGCATAGAAAAGCTTCGGCAATCTCTGAAATGAATATTTTCCACAAATATGTATGCTGAACTGCAGCTTGAAAAAGGTAAACAAAAGTAACTACTCGTTTTGATAAAATAAAATGGTTGGCGTAACAAGTGGATACTGTAAGTTTTGCATATATACTCCATTTCTCTTTTTGTTTGTTCCTTTAGAGGACATCATTTTCAAACAGAAAAAAAGCATGGAACTATAAAATCAACACAGAGATGTTTGACTTCGTATTAAATTCCACCTCGACTTCTCTAGCGAGTGCTTGATGTGGAAGCATCAAGATTCTGCCCTAATGAGATTGTGAATCCATAGCGCAATGTCAACAATATATGGGCAGCAATTGTCAAAGCAAGAAGCCAACAGTATGTTGCAGCCAATTGGCAAACACATCAGCTATGGTATGGCTGCAGGTAGCCAAGTTTCTACAAGTGGCAAATAAGTTCCTTGTGCGTTTCGTCATGATTCCAGGCACCATATTCGGCAGTGAACCGCTCTTAATTTCAATCTATGCTATGCACATATATGTCAATACTGGAACAAAATAAGAAACATCCATCTTGAGATTACTGAATGGAAATATGTCTTGTGCGTTTCGTCATTTGCTTGTAGTTTATGCAGCGATACTTATTTTAGTTCTTTTTTTCTGAAAAATGTTTCCCGACTGTTTGAGAAATTACCTCAGTTTTATATTTGGAGCATATAGTAATCAGAACAAATTCGTCACCGTTGATATATTCTCTCATTTTGTATCATGGGAAAGATAATTGTAGTGACAAGCTGAAAATGGAAATATGTCTTGTTCCCATAAACGTTGAAAGGGAGTCCAATTTGAAAGGTAATTATTTAGAGCAAACAAGGACATCTAGTAACCAATAAATATTGTGATAAATTCTTGGGCTTATTGGACGGCTAATGCTTTTAGACCTTTACAATGTTTTTCTGAAAAGATATCATGAAATGGAGAATCTACTGCTTTTACTGGAAAAGAATACTCCCTCCATTCTTTTTTTGATGTCGCCGTTGACTTTTTAAGTTATGTTTGACCGCTCGTCTTATTCAACATATTTAAACACTATCATATATTTTTGTTATAGTTAGTTTTATCACGAAAGAAAGTTGAAAGATAACTTATAATTTTGCATTTTTGAGTAAATATTTTGAATAAGACGAGCGGTCAACGTAATT
>LAPY01002814.1:55055-65595 GCA_000970635.1 Eragrostis tef
ATTATACGAAGTTATACGAGAGCACGATGCTCTGTCCGCCTAGTTTTCCAGCGCGTTGATTCCTAACCCTCCCTCCCTCGCTCCCACCGAGGCCGGATTCGAGGAGAGGACCGATTGCCTCTTCGGTTTGGCCGGACGGTAGGTTGGCTTCGTTCGTTGGGTTTGGTTCCTTCGCCTTTTCTCTTTTCATTTCATTTTTCTCTTCCATGAACTGGACAACGAGTCGCCCTCACCTACCATGTGTTAGGTCCCGTCCCGTGAGGCGGCGCCGAGCATCGGTTCGTTTCGCTGCTGTGGTCCTGGCTGTGCGCGGAGGGGTCGCGGAGGCGTAGTCTTGGAAGTTGCAATGCAGGTTTGCATCTCGTGCCGGGGTCTCGTCGGTTGAATTCGTCTGTTCCTCGGGTTATTGTTCTGAAACGTTTGCTTGTTTCTTGGATTCAAGAGCTAGGCCGATCCTGTGCAGTGAGGTGCCGGAGCCGGGGCCGGTCCGGGCTGTACCGAGCTAAGGTATGAGATGCTGATAATTGTCCAGTTCCTTCAAGATTTTAGTTGTTGTTCTATGCGATTACGACTTTGTTATGCTGAAATTATGCAATTGTTTTGTGGATGCCATTACCAGGGGGGCTCGGCTGTAGCTCTAAATTGGTCACTGTGGAATTTTGGTGGAATTGACCTGGCCTAGTAGTGATGAAGCGGAAGAAAGCACGGGCAGCGGAGGAGAATGTCCGGTTGATTTGCGATGATGCGCTTTCAGAGGTTTTCCGCCGGCTCCCTGCCCGCACTCTCGCGTCCTGCAGGCTGGTGTGCAAGTCGTGGATGTCTGTGCTCTTGGATCCACACTTTATTCATGAGCACCTGAGCCATAGCCAGCAGAAGCTGCTGCTCTTTGCAAATGACCGGGTGAACGATAAGTCTCTCGCGATGGTGCTCGCGGACGATAAGGAGTCCATGTACCAGCTGTCGAGGCCCATGGCTTCTTGGAGTATGTTTGTGCACAATTCTTGCAATGGCATTCTGTGCCTAGGTGACAGTGCGGGTGCTGTGGAGCTGCTGAACCCAACGACTGGTGAATCTCTGGTGCTGCCGATGCCAATGTACACTGCAGGGAGCAGCCAGTTCTCTTCCTGTAATTGGCATTGTTTGGGGTTTTGCCCGGGGACTAAGGAACACAAAGTTGTGCATTTCTACCAAGGATCTCATTTCGATTCTTCGCAGGTGTGTTGTGAAATATACACAATTGGAGCTAGTGCGTGGAGACAAGTTGGGACTTTTTATGGGGCTCCGACAGATAGAGGGGTACATGTGAATGGAACTGTGTATTATCTCACAAAGTTTCGCTATGTGGCTTCATCACGTATCAATTGTCTCAATCTTGAGAGTGAAAAATTCAGTTCGATGATGCTGCCTCCTCGCAAATCCTATGGAGGGCATTGCTCTTTGGCAGAGCTGGAGGGAAACCTATGCTTGCTAGTAGTGGATGGTGCAGTTGAAGATCCACCTCGTACAATGGACATATTAATGCTCAACAGCGATGATAAGCAGAGTTGGACTCTCAAATACAGCTTATCCTTACCATGGTTGATGCCTTCTTGTTATTTTACTCCAAAACACACTCTCTTCCATGAGGGCAAAATCTGGGTGCAGCTGTTGGCCAGAGGCCTCTACTGTTATGACCCAAGTTCAAAATCAGAAGAAATGAAGATGGCCTGGACAGAGTTTGATTCTCCTTTTAGCACACATACTTTCATTGAAAGCATAGTTCCTCTGCATAAAGACTACTTTATGAAGCTGAGGTGATTATACAACAGCAACAAAATATCTTATTGTTTCCTCTTTTCATGAATCAAACTGTTACTCAAAAGGTGTGGCCTCGTGTTACTCTTGATTATTGTTAGTTATAATGGTTGCGGTCTCCAAACAATCCTAACCACTCATGCTCTCCTGGCTTCACTTCTAATTGATATGTTCATCCGTCATTGCGGAGAAGCTGATAAGCTAAGTCCAGAGAAGAGCATTTCGTTGGTTCTTGTTTTTTACTTTGTAGTGTTGCTCTCATTTCAGCTGATTCTTAATGTAAACATTTTACTAGGTTTCCATAACCACAGCCTCCAAAAGGAGGCTTATTATTAAGTGGGGGTGTAACTGAAACTGTGTGGCATCATTTGCTATGAACAAAATATCTTATTATTTTGTCTTTTCATGAATCAAGCTGTTATTCAAAAGGTGTGTCCGCGTGCTACTCTTGATTATTGTTAGTTGTAATGGCTGCGATCTCCAAACAATCCTAACCGCTCATGCTCTCCTGGCTTCACTTCTAATTGATATGTTCATCCGTCATTGCGGAGAAGCTGATAAGCTAAGTCCAGAGAAGAGCATTTCGTTGGTTCTTGTTTTTTACTTTGTAGTGTTGCTCTCATTTCAGCTGATTCTTAATGTAAACATTTTACTAGGTTTCCATAACCACAGCCTCCAAAAGGAGGCTTATTATTAAGTGGGGGTGTAACTGAAACTGTGTGGCATCATTTGCTATGCTACTATTAGTTTGTTCTCGTTCTTGTTTTTACCGTTTCGATCCTTCCATTGCTTCCCTGAGTCAGCTGTTTTTGTTTTGCATTCCAAAGTTGATTATTCTGTTTTGGGGTCATATAAGGAGATAAACGGAAGGAAGAATGTTGTCAAAGGAATTATGAACCGTATGGTATCTGATGACTCGCAGCCAATATGATCTAAGGGTTATGCCTTTTTATTCTCAATCTAGTTGGTGATGTTCACATTGGAAACATTATGTAAAACTGTTAAAGCTGGTTTATTATAGGCCTGGTTTTCACTTAAATCCGGAGGTATATCTGCAATGCACTGCATTTTTTGAAGCTCATATTTGTCTTTGAAGAACTTGAAATGCATCTTAATTTGGGTTACAATTATCTGTTATGCTGAAAGTCTGAACCTGTTGCTGGGACTGGCAGGGTATCGATGTTCCCATCAATGCAACAATTTAGTCATTTCCTGTATGGTTGTGCAACAAAATTTTTTGTTGGAAATTTATTTGGGCCACTGTCTATAGTCCATTTCAGGTACCGACGACTTCTATGGAACAAAGATGTGGACGTTCAGTAGGAAGCAAGTAGGAACTGAGGATTCCACTTCAGTAACTTACTTTTATCAGCACAGCAGTCAGAACACGATCAAAGATTTCTTTCTAAAAAACAAGAACAGGATCACAGATGTAGACTAATTGGAGACAAAGACAATTGTAGCATTCCCCAGTCCCCCTTTCTATGGCTGCAGAAAGCCGCATAATCGGAGTTGCAGAAAACAACTGCACTACTAGGGTCAAGGATGAACAGGACACGGAGAACTGAAAGCTAAATGTTGTCTTGGTCCATGCGGCGTGGACCTTGCCTATGTAGCCATTTGTGATGACAATTGACTTTGCATATTTACCTAAGAGTACTTGCACCTAGTTAGCTTCACTTTCACAGTTCACAAGAGCACCCTTTGCACGAACCATCCACTTCCTCATTCTGAATCTATACGCCAGCTCGTTGACTGCGATCACTCAACCAGAAGCGATGCCAAATTGCTCCTGAGATGGCGCTCTGTGGTTGCTGGATCTACAAGAATCGTATTGTTATTTTGGCCCTGTTCATTTCCTTTAGATCTAAATTTTAGAAAGCTCTAAACAAAAAAAAATTATTACTAAATAAAGTCTAATGACAAAATCTTTTTACAGATGGTTACATCTTTACGAGACGAATCTAATGAGTCTAATTAATCTATGTTTTGCCACAATAATACTACAGTAACGCTATAGTAACCATCGTCTAATTACAGCTTAACTACCCTCGTTAGATTCGTCTTACGAATTAGACCAGGGGTTCTGCTTAGTTTTGTAATTAAACTTTATTTAATACTCTTAAATGACAAGATTTTTTTTTAAGACCTCTCTAAACTTTAGACCTTGTGAAACGAACACTGTCGGTGTTGTGAAACCGGTATCCAGGTATCCGACAAACACCCTCTTTGTAACCATGTTAGGTAGGTGTGCCAACGTTGACATGCTTTCCTACGCGTTACCAAATTGCTCGTCGTAAATTGGAACAAGAAATTGCAGCATAGTTCTGCTGCAAAGGTCAGTGGATTTTAACTGAAGTTTCATGGAATTCAATCTGCGAACAAGGTGTGGATTGGTGACCTGCCGTATGTCACTGACAAGTGTTCCGTGTATATTTGTCACGAGTTTTTTTTTTCTTGTACAAAAAAAAGAAAGCTCAATCCGAACCTTAAAAAGTCACTGTCCTGGTCGCTGACCTGGGAAGTGCGCACAACTCAGTAGGCGCGCCACTTTGAGTTCGCCGGCGGCGAGGAGCCGAGGAGCAAGGAGTAGTAGAAGGGAACTCGAGGATGGGCTGCTCCATCTCGGGGCTCAACGCCCTCTACGACGCGGCGACGGGCGGCGGCGACGTCTGGATCAACGAGCGCCGCTTCCGCGTCCTCCGCCAGATCGGCGAGGGCGGCTTCGCCTTCGTCTACCTCGTCAGGGAGCTTCAGCCCCCATCTGACGCCGCGCTCGGCAGGCGCGCCTCCCATGTATCAGGTATGCCAAGTTGATCTCTGAGCCCCTGGTCTCATATCGGATTCTTAATTTCGTGTTCGTGAGCGGGCTTGCTTGGTGCCTGGGTTGGACCCTATGTCTGTCCCAAATGGGATAACTACGATTCGTGAGTTCTATTAGTTTAGAAGTTTTCGATTCTTTGGTCTGACCACTGTACGATGGTGTTCTTCCTACTGTTACGAGGTGTTGTGATTAACCGAGTGGAAGTTCTCTGATTTGACTTCTCTCAGTACGGAATTTAAGACGTTTTACTTGGTGTGCTAATTTTGTTCAGAGGATGGAACATATGCTATGAAGAAGGTACTGATACAGAGCAAGGAGCAACTGGAGTTGGTGAAGGAGGAGATCCGTGTGTCGTCACTCTTCAATCACCCCAATCTGGTGCCGCTTCTTGATCACGCCGTAATTGCGGTCAAGGTACTCAAGTGTGCATATCTTTCTTTGAGGGTGGAATGCTAATAGGACACGAAATATTGTGACATGACTATGTGCAAGGTTTAGGTTCAAGCAAAACATGTCGAATTCCATAAATATTTTACAAATGCTCTATTTTTATCTGAGTCATTCTTTTCTCACCACGTACATATGTGAGCAATATAACAATGAAAGTAAATTTCTAATTTGGAAATGGGGTTATGCCATACTATCAAGTACAGAGGTTTCATTGTCAGGAGGATTTATGTTTTTCAGCTTATCTTGTAAATGTCTACTGCATGCTGAGAGCACTTCTTTTCTGATATATTTAGAATCAACAGGGAGATTGGAGCCATGAAGCTTACCTGCTCTTCCCAGTCTATTTGGATGGTACTTTGTTTGACAATGCTAATGCCATGCTCCCTAGAAAGGAATACTACCCAACAGCCGATGTATTGCAAATATTCCGACAGGTCAGTCCCTTGATGAGACAAGAAGACTAAAGAACCTAATGCAAACAATTATCTTTTTAAAAAAAAATGTATATGTGTTAATTTCTTAAAACTACAATCACCCTTTGTTGAGATCGTTGTTGAATATGAAATACATTATCATTTAGATCTTCCATGCGTTTCCAAACTTGAAACTGTTGTTGGGAAACTTTTATAGCTTTTTTGGGGGGTTCTCTTTGTACCGGAATAGAATCATGTCTCATTTGTAACAATATGCATTCTTCTTCAATTATGGCTCGCATCATGTTAAAATGATAAAGCTCTGAAGGTTGTAAGCTATATAGGAAGTCTCTATTTACCTCTACTGGTTCCTCATTTTGACATGTAAATTACCTTCCTGAATTGGTATGAGAATTCTTCACTTAATCAGTTCTTGCTTATCCTATTCTTTTTCCTTATTACTAGTTTAACCTCGCCATGCCATTGCTAGGAAATTGTTAATTGTTGTTCCTTCTCTATCTTGTATCCCTTGTTTATACTGATGGAAGGCCACTGACAGCTTTGTGAAGGACTGAAGCACATGCACTGCTATGATCCTCCATATGCCCATAATGATGTTAAACCTGGTAATGTTCTTATCACCCGTCGTAGAGGGCAAGCACCTGTTGTGACTTTAATGGATTTTGGAAGTGCAAGGCCTGCAAGAAAGGAAATTCGTTCTCGTTCTGAGGCATTGCAGTTGCAGGTTTGTCAATGTCTAGCTTACTGCTATTTCTTCCAGAAATGAGAACTCTTCTCCACCTTGTGTATCTGTAATCTAGAAATGTATTTTTGATTTGTACGCTGATGTAAGCTAGAACATGCAAATTTTATAAGAATTTGAATCTTATGAGAACATTGAAAGCTGTTGCTTTCTATGTATTTCTGATCCATATCTTATTCTTGTTAGGAATGGGCTGCTGAGCACTGCTCTGCACCTTATCGTGCGCCTGAATTGTGGGACTGCCCAAGCCATGCTGATATTGACGAGAGAACAGACATCTGGTCTCTAGGATGCACCCTTTACGCTATTATGTAAGTCTATATATGGTTCGCATAAGAAAAATTGGTGTCTCTGGATTCAGTTCACTTGATTGTTGATATAGGTGTTAGTTTAACTCAATGATAGCTGTGATGCGCTGTGCATATTTGCTCTATGTGTTGGTAACATAATTCAGTTATATAGTGTGGATATTCTGTCAGCTTCCTTCTGCCTAATTTGATACCTTTCTTAGCAAGTTCTGTTTAATTATCGAAGTGACTGTCCAATCATAATAAAAATAGACATTTATTGGCATCTGTCAATCATGTGCCTCTGCTGTACCATTTGGATAGTTTGTCTGTTCCCAGGGTGAGTTCCTCTTTCAAGTTATGCACAGTTAGCATACTGTAATATATGCTCTTATCAAGATGAATCAAGTTAAACAAACCTATTGCCTGACCAGCTGACCTTATTGTCCAGTAAACACTTGGATAGTTCTTGCGTCATGGATGAAATGGGCTTGATACATTATTGATTATCATGTTCGACTCGTTGTAGGTACAATGTTTCACCATTTGAATATGCTCTTGGTGAATCTGGAGGAAGCCTACAACTTGCCATCGTCAATGGGCAGTTGAAGTGGCCTGCAGGACCCAATCCTCCTTATCCTGAAGAACTTCGGCAGTTTGTTATCTGGATGCTGCAGCCCCAACCTGCCATGCGCCCTCACATCGATGATATACTTCTTCATGTCGACAAGCTTATCACAAAATACTTGTCCTAAATCAGCATGTAGTTTCGATTGTCTCATTTGTTACACAATTACAGAAAATGAATATGGTGTAAACTTTGTTTATGTGTTACATCGTTTTGTCCTTGAATAGGCTCAGTATTGATTCTTTGTAGATCTTTCAGGTTGTTATTGACATCTTTAATGTTTGGTAGTCGTTGTATTCAGTCATCATGTACAAATGTCAAATAAACACCAAAAGTTGTATTGATACATTCTCTCTCAGTATTTATGAGCACCAAAAGTAATATTGATACTTTTGCTTTCTACCTCATCATGTACAATTGTCAAATGAACACGAGCAAGTCATGACAGTATGGCACAGCTTTCTTAGAAGCTTTTTCTTACTTTTCATCAGACTGAATGATACAGCAGTTATCACCTGAGTTACCATAACAAATTACATGATTTTGAATCAATTGATTGTCTGCACAGTTACAAGAATAAACGAACAAAGAATTCTGATTCCTTTTCCCCCCTTACAAATTGGTAATTGAAGGACGAACGCAGATGGCTTTTGGCCTCAAGTAGCAAGTCGCAAATCATGGTTGTCATCTGTGACGCTTAAATAATGATCTGTTCTAATCATATCTAATATCTTCATAAGTATGCATATGTTGTTGTCTTCTCTTAGGAGTAACAAACCATAGTTCTTTAGTTAAACATGCAACCAACACACTAATCTTCATGCTCATCCTCTCCTTCAGAATCTGCACAATTATTTTTTTTAGTAAACAAGAAAATAAAACCAACCATGAGAGAAAATGGAGAGCAGACACGTACCAGATCTAACATCATCCCCAACACGACCTTTGGATTGGATTTGTTTGACTAGCATCCGGTATATCAGTACCCACCAATATATGTGAAGGACTAGAAGTGAGAACAGAAGACTGTTGAAAACATAATAGTATATGGGGCCGTAAAATTGATGCTTCTCCTTGTCCAAGGTTAGCAGCACTTCGTAGCTGAAAAAAAATATTCAAGATCACATATCAAAAAATATGCATAGTGTTTTTCATGAAGTAATACTGTTGGGGAAGAATGAGTCGTTCTTCCACAACAAATACTCCTTCAAGTGTGATGGTGAATGGCTAGATGTAGAAGTAGGTGACAGATGGCTTCCAAGCTATAGCTGTTTGTTTACCTTGTGCTTCTTAGGATCCAAAAGGGGAAAATTATGAGACGGAGAAGTATCCATGATAGCACAAAAAGAAGAAACGCCACAACCGCGAGCCATTCACAGCTACTGTACTTGGACATTTTCCCAATCTCTAGGAATATATCACTTGCATCATGAAGGGCTAAGACAACAGAGCCAACACGAGCAAATCTGTTTGCAAGGCACAGTAACAGTAATACTAAGTCATGCTCTTGATGTCAGAATGTAACAGAAGCAATACTTACATCATATAGAAAATTCCTTGGGAACATACCTGAAAATATAGGACAGAACAATCAGAACGACTGTTGCTACATGATGAGACATTGAGACTCCAAAGTCAGAACGTCTTGTTTCCCAGAACAGAAGAGCAAATATGGAATAGGTGTAAAATCCAGCAGCATACATATATACAGCTTTCAGCTTCAGTCTGGAAGAAGAAAAGTTTGATTTTAGTGATCATAAGGAAACAATTTTGGAAAGAAGAGTAAAATTGTTCTGTTCCTCTTACTTTATCTTTTGATCTGGCCAGATCTGCTCGCCAGGCCCTACCCAAAAGTATCTGGTATCCTTAAACCATGGCTCATTGTATGTTACAGATAATGAAAGCAGTTCTCCAGAGAGAAAATAAACAAACTTCCATGCTGATTCCTTAAATTTATTGATTTTCTTTCTACTTTCATCTGTTTCTGCAAGCTTATTGTATCCTCTTCCAAGAACAAGTCTTTTAGCCAGTACCTGTGAATAGAGTGTGGCGAAACAATTATGAGATGTCATGTACGTGACTACTGCATCTCATGGTTGTATCTTGCTAACTTGAAAACATTTTGCTTCTAGTGTCTGACAGTGTGGTGGAAACCAGTAGCATGGCAAATACGCACACAAAATGTAAAAACTAACATGTGAAGTAAATCGGCACAAGTTAACCCATTCTACCTTCATATTTAGTAAGATAGTACTCCTTTTGCAATAATATTGTAAAATCAAAATAATGCTTAGCTTCCCTTACAAAGTTCTGTTTCGTTCTGATGTCAAGATGTTAGCATGCTAGCGAGGTCAATTTAACCCCTTATTCGACCCGTCCTCTCCATTTCCCTATTATATTCTATTTTTTTTTAAAAAAAACAAAGGTCATGACCATGCCTCTATGTCATACATTGTTCACAAGATTAACATCCCTATGCTGCATTTCTCCACGTTTGACAGTCTCTGAAGTTTCTTCATTTTCTTTTGTGTCGATCACCTCATGGTTTGTCTATGAGCACATCCGATATCATAACAGATTCATAACCACTTGCATAAGAAAAATTTCTCAATGCTAAGCTTTTTGACACAGTTAATTAGTATAATGACTTAAAAGTTCCCAACGGAGCATATACTAGCCTCAAAGGATGAACGTGTCACAAGCAAAAGAGGAAGCAAATGGCATCTTAAAACGACTCTCCTAACAGTTACACCGAATTCAAGGAAAGTGGAACCCAATCATTACTGGAAGTGGAAAACTTCAAACTACATCTTCGGCGTTCTGAAATCTGAAAGATGATGAAAGAAGCCAATTTTACACGAATAACCACTAAAACAGATTGTGAGGACGCCTTTACTAAATTTGATATAGGACAATCTGAGTCAAGATAGTGACGGAAACAATGCCGTACTTTCCAGTACTGTTTATTACTTCCCTTCATTTATTAGAAATGTGATTAGCAGGACGGATATTGATACAGCGAAATTGCACAAAAATGTAATTAAAGAGAAAATTCTCTTATAATCTGGTCCAATCTAACTGATCCATGGACGGCTCCAGAACCACCAGTAGGCTCCCTGATCCAATCGATACATCAATGGCACAATTTTGCACAAGTGATTCGGATCCCAAGAATCTAGGAGACGCAAGAAACAGCAGAATTACCTCGAATACGAGCCGATCAAGGAGGAACCGGACGGCAGGGAAGAAGGCGACGAGGAAGGGGAGCACGGCGAAGTCCCCGTACGCCGGGTAGGCCTCAGCCTCCCAGTCCACCGGCGCCGTCGAGGAGCCAAGAAACAGCTCCACCAGCGCCGCCATTGTGGGAGGAGATCCAAGGAG
>LAPY01002815.1:7847-19499 GCA_000970635.1 Eragrostis tef
GGCGAGCGCCATCAGCAGCTGCAGCATCGCCACCGCGAAGCGCCTTCTCGCTTCTCAAAGAGCCAACCGGAGTAGTAAGAGTAATTGAGACGGGCCGGTCGAGCAGGAGGTGGTAGCTGGAGAAGTTGTAGCTGCTGGCCTCTGGTGGGGCGGCACCAACCAACCACTGGCCCGCGGCGCGGGGAGGAGAGCGTCTGGGGGGGCGGCGTGCTCATGCGCGCCGGCTTTGGATACGGAACAGGGGTGGAGGAGGAGGAGGCTTCGTTTCGTTTTTTTGTCTCTGCGAGTGAAGCGTTTTGCTTGGATTTGGCGTTTTATAGCCGGAAAACGTTGGAGGAGGATAAGCACGGGAGAAGAGAAGAGGCAGCGATCAGGTTCTGGAGCGACGTGGGTGCAGGATCCGTCCAGTCAGTCCAGGGAGAAAGCTCACTTTTTTCTTTTTGAAAGAGGGAGAAAGCTCACTTGACGTCGGGACTCTGAACCGTTCTACTCGGCACCGTGGAATTCCGCGTGCCGATGCCGCCGCTATGGGACACCAGCTGCCTCCGGTTTTCCCCTCCAGAAAGAATTTCTTTTTGAGGAATTTCCATGAGAATGGTGGTCGATCGTGTAAGCGAAAGCGTAGTTCGTATATAAACTTAGATGAAAAGTCGCTTGTGTCGAGTAAGCAACCGAGGCGTTGCTTTGATTAGTCAGAACAGCGAGCGATTGCCGATTGGAGAGCGTGTACCCCACATGACAATATGACACCGACATTGGCTTGACGAACTCCAGTTATATGCGCAACGCAAGGCCTTCGAGATCCACGCAAATGATCGCGAAGAAGGGAGTAGTAGCGGTTTGTGGTTCTGGCTCGTGAGCATCGGAGAGCGAGCGAGAACCTTGTGAGAGGGATCGAAAGAATTGATGAAGCGCTCGATCGCGCGCGTCCGTGCCACCCAATCATGTGGTTTGTAAAGCGAGTCTTTTTCTTTTGCTATAATACTTCCCCGAGGGAGGAGGGAATGTGTGATCGGTGCAATTCGTTTGAGGAATTGTTAACACTTGCCGCAACAACAACATACTATTAGTGTACGCTTGCTTGGATTACTCTACGTCGTGCATCCTACTAACCCAGAGCATGGGCGCGTTTGAAAGGAACAGTGGAGCCCCTGGTGGTTGTACTGTGGCATCAAGGGCCCGTACCTACCTCTGTTGACGGACAGATGGGTGACCAACGATGTTCTTCAGTTGACCTGACGTCCATCAGTCGTGTCGTGTGCAGCAGCGCAGGTGCCTTACAGTGTTTTTCTTGTCTTAGGGGGTGTTTGTTTCCCCCCTCTAAACTTTAGACCCTCTAAAGTTAAAAATAATCTTGTTATTTAGGAGTACTAAATAAAGTTTAATTACAAAACCTTTTTACAGATAAACGTAAATTTACGAGATGAATCTAATGAGCCTAATTAATCCATGTTTTGGTACAGTGATGCTACAGTAACCATCTTCTAATCACGGCTTAATTATCCTCATTAGATTCCTCTCGCGAATTAGACCAGGGGTTCTGAAATTGGTTTTGTATTTACTTCATTTAATACTCCTAAATGACAATATTCTCTTTGATGTGACCCCTCTAAACTTTATACCCCTGGAAACGAACACCCCCTTAGAGCCACTAAATTTTAGAGGCTCTAAACAAAATGAATCTAGTATTAAATAAAGTCTGCTGATAAAACCTTTTTACAGATAGTTACATCTTTACGAGATGAATCTAAAGAGTCTAATTAAGCTATGTTTTACTACAGTGATGCTACAGTAACCATCGTCTAATCACGGCTTAACTACTTTTATTAGATTCGTCTCGCGATTTAGACCAGAGGTTCTGTAGATAGTTTTGTAATTAAACTTTGTTTAAAACAAAATTCTTTTTGTTTAAACCTCTCTAAATTTTAGACCCAATGTAACGAACACCCCGCGCGGCTCTACCGATTTGTACGTGACGGTGACGCCGGCCGATCGCGTGGAACTTTCTATTGGTTCGCTCCAGGCGCATCGCGCGCCGCCAGGAAACTTCCTCCTCCCTTTTCCTCTCTTTGGTTTCTCTCGTACGTGCAGGAAGCACCACAGCAGCAGGGAGAGCAAACCCCCGGTTTGTTTGGTTCGGACGGACGGGACGGCGAAAATCAGTGGGCGCTGACTGCACCGAAATCCCAGGGACTGAAATGATGCAGCAGCAAGCGGCACGCGGTCAGGTGGCCGGGCACCGTGGGCAAGATACAGCGCGCGCCGCCGCATGAAAATGGCGAGGCTCGCTTTTGACGATAATCTGTTCGTCTGGTGCCCAGCACGACCGGCATCCACAGAAGAAACTAAACGAGGGAAACTACTTGGGAGATTTGCAGAACCGGATTTCCCTCACGCTCGATGACTGCTGTCTTCGGAACCAGTCAACATAGTTTCAACAGTTACAGAGAAGGAGGAAGAATTGTATATACCGATTCTGCAGCGGAAAGGCAAACTGAAATGCAAGTCACGAACAAAAGATGCAAAACGGAATGCAGAAATGCAGAATGGTTATTACGGTCCTTGTCAGCTGATAAAAGTTACACCAAACAGGTGCCAGTTCCACGCTTCCTGGCACGATCAGCGAAACTGTCAACACCAGCGTCATCTCCGCACCCAAGACGCATACCCAAGTACTAGTACAACCGAATGACCGCCAATTCGGACACACCTAGTTACAGTTTCACACACGCTACCCAGGTTCAGTTTTACACAGAAAAGATGAGTCGAATTGCCGAGCGCCACACACATAAGCCAAGGATGAGTTGCCATGGGACTCCTTCAAGCACCACCTCTTCCGTGGTAACGGAAATCACCGGGTGGTAAGTTGTGCTCGTGCTTGGTGAACATGCTGCCGTTTGCCGGCATGCGTTGCGCGTCCGAGGTGCCACCGCCGGGAGCCTCAGCCTGCTGCTTCGTGTTGAGGAACCGTCCCCCTGTTCCACGAGCTCTCTTCATAGCATGCTGATGCCGAGACTCGTGAAGGTATGGCTGCACGCACAGATGTCATGATTGGGGTGTTAACTGCTCAGAAGTTTGAGTGTAGAAAAAGGGTGCAAAAGATCAATATGAAAAATGATCCAAAGAAATTCTAATTGCACAAACCAGGAGCATTAACATGGTACCTTGCGATTTTTCACCAGCTTGTTTTCAGCCTCTAACTTTGCACGGAGCTGTCTCCTTCGGAGGATCGCATGGTATTGCTTTGCATTTACATAAATGGGCTCTTCAGCAGCTGGTTCAATTGGTAGTGGTACTCGAGAGGATGGCACCATTCCCACAATCGGAGGGTGCATCTGCTTGATTATTCATGAGATGAAAGTGAGTTTTTACAATTAAAATTAACAACTGAAACGTTCTAGACCGAGCAAAAACAAGCCACTCTAACCAGGAGCATGACGATGAGATAACTTTGTGGACCTAAAAGCTAAAACATGGCTGCTGGCATGGGCCATAACAAGGTATAGTAAAATTTACACAGATGACATACAGATGTCAGGCGGTAAATTGATCTCATTGATGCTGGCTTGTCTCAATAGGCATTCCTCTTAACTACAGCAGAGGTGCAGAACACCTAAAAGGCACACATGCAGGCACAGAAACATCCCAATAGTTGGCCCAAAAAAGGTACACCAACAACATTGCCAAGAGAACAAATAAAGCAGGGTGCAGCACCAGAAAGTAGCAAAAAAGTAGGAGAAATTAATGAAAGAACAGGCTGGACGCATAAAAGATCACTCACAATAGCATGCGAGCCATAAGTCGCCACTGCACCACCATAGAATGGATCAGCATACGGGTATGATATGGCCTGAAAAGGTAAGCATTTTGTGTAACTTATCACATGCTTGCTCGTGAGAGAACAAGCAAACTATTGAACCATAAACTTAGTGGAGTTCTTAGCAACACCGAAACTTACATAGGACTGACCGCGGTCTGGTTTTGGATGCGCATAGCCAGTTTCTGGATTGCCCAGAGATAAAGCTGACATCATCTTATTTTCATCGCTCTTGGTGTAACCATCGAGATTACCTAGTTGCACTAAAAGAATACACAATGTCATAGAGCATTGACTGTACTTATGCACAAAGGCGAAATACAACAGCATTATGTACTAATACAATAGAATGGGTATTGGCCAAGAATAATGCAAACCTGATCGGTCATTATGCTCATTAAGGCTTCCTTCACTCATTCCAGACACTTCTTGGTGACTTCCGCTGGTTGATTGGGTTGCTGACGAGTCGTAATCGGGCATTTGATGACCAAATTGAATCATTATTGTGCCATTTTCTGTTACAGAGAAATAGTGAATGTTAAAAATCTAGCTTAAAATAATAAACTACCAAGATATAAAAGAGGACAAAGCACTCGCAACATTCGAATGAAACAATATCTGGGAGATTTTCTTACGTCTCATCTCATGGAAATTCTCAATTCTTGTATTTCAGTTCATACTGTTCAAATACAAGCATAGGTCAGTCCCAACATAATAAGATATTTGGAACAAATACAGCCTGCCTAAGTGCCTATGTATGGTACTGGTGATACGAGAAAGCATACTAGAATTGTCGTATTCATGAACAAAACCAGCATGCAACCATAGCCCCTAAAATTCACTAAAATTGATCATCTGTGTAACGTATTCATGCATATGCTCTAAGACCGCTAATATTTGCATGAGAACCATGCATCAGCTCGGATGCTTTCTCCAGAAGATCGTTCATGTGACCATATCTCTTCACTATAGCAGAAACTTTTATGAGCAAACAAATCATGTGACGAGAGTGAGACGGGTTCTTCGTGACTGATTAGTTTGGTCAAAAGGCACACTAGATAATCAGCTCTGCATCTTAAGGTCACTGGTTTTTCCCACCTCCTCTCCTTACAATTCCATGCATGAATTCTGCTGAAGACTAAATTGCATGTCAACCACTGCTACATCAATCAGGTATTTACCAACGAAGCTACAGGGTTGCTAGCTCCCTGTCCAAATCAATATCTTCCACCTTAACCATGAACTAACCAAGCACAACTGACACCTCAACACCACAGGATTCGTTCGAGAAACAAATTCACAAGGAATCAACAAAACATACAATTTAGAAACACATATCCTGCATAAGTTGTGCTCTAACAAATTCGAAGAAGGGCTTAGCACAGGGCACTCACAGCAACAATCACCTCACTTCCACTCAGAAATGCACCCACAAATTTCATCACCCTATCACCCACAAAAAACAACCCAGCAACCAAGATGCCAGCCAGATCCACTAAAAATCAACCAGGATCGCGAAGAAACGATCCTAAAACAAGCTGAGCTGCCAGATGGAGCTCCGGCCACACCACAGGGAAGCGATAGACCGCAGATCAGAGAGGCTGGGAGAGAGAGAGAGGAGTCAGCGAGAAGACCTGTGAGATGAGGAGGGAGCATGTTCCCCTTGCTGCAGCCCTCCTCCCGTGCTGCCTCTTTCCCACCTTGCCTTGCTTCTCCCCTCTGCAAGGTCTCCCTCTGTCTCTCCACACAGAGCGAGTCTTCGCAGTCTTGCCTGGTTTCTCTGCTTGGCTCTTTGGCCTTTATCTCTCCTCCTCTGTCTGCTCGCCAACTGCTTAGTCTAATGGAACTGAATAATTAAGCAGAGGCGTGTGACTTGTAAGATGCCAGCAAGAGAGTTATATATTTATGTGACAGGGAAGAAACAAAAGAATATGCATTTTGACAATTATGATGCAAAACTGCAAATTCGTATCTTCGGCTAAATGCGTACTAACAACTTGAACAACTTGCATTAACATATTTCAGCTAGCAATTAGTACAAGCGTATCACCTATATGAAAAAAAATTGCCGAGAAGACATGTCTGCATGCAGACTTCAGTAAGTTACTGCGCTGTTTCTCGATCAGTTATGTCATTTGTTTGTCTTCACGCCCTCTAACATCGGTGCGGCAAACTCAGCGAGACGGTTAGCGTGGTTGCTTATCTCAAAACATATCGTGTGAATTTAGGAACCGACTGTATTCCAAATTGCTTTTCTACTCCAGTTACTGTGAAAAGATCAACTGAACTGACGCAACATTTTCTAAAGAAAGATGGGAAACAGGTAGATGCAAAGACTTGGGAGGATCAATTACGGTGATTCCGTGAGCAGAAGTAAAATAAACCAACATGACAGGCTTGATATTTCGTGGCATAATATTTTACTCTTGCTTAGCAGGGATTTTTCATCGTATCCATATCACGTAGACGTGCACTGAAGATGCAGTCCTCCTTGTCGCTATCTGCCCCTAAAATGTATGCCTACGTAGCTTTCAGATCAATAGCCGTCGCGGCATGTCTCGCAGGCGCCACTTGTGGCAACGCCCGGTGACTCATCCCAACGCTATGCTGCTTTTTTTCTTCTTTTTTTTTCCTTCTTCCTTTGTCTGCTAGTTAGCGTGGACCGATTGATGGATCCAACTAAGTACCAGTTTTTTTCTCGGACGAATTTTTATTTGTTGTTGTTGTTTTGTCTCTTTGCGACAACCTTTTTTTTCTCAACAATAAATGTTTAATTTATTCTATTTCGGTAATAGTGCTACAGGAGTCTAAAACTTTTTTTTTTAGATGTCGAGGAGTCTAAAACTTAAGACTAGGTGGTTCAGTCGGAATCAGCGACTCAAGATTCCCAGGTAGCTAGGTTTTGGATGTGTATGAACAACCCCCCTCATGCTCCCCTGTTTTAATACAGTTAATAAGAACTGTCTCTCCACACAGAGCGAGTCTTCGCAGTCTTGCCTGGTTTCTCTGCTTGGCTCTTTGGCCTTTATCTCTCCTCCTCTGTCTGCTCGCCAACTGCTTAGTCTAATGGAACTGAATAATTAAGCAGAGGCGTGTGACTTGTAAGATGCCAGCAAGAGAGTTATATATTTATGTGACAGGGAAGAAACAAAAGAATATGCATTTTGACAATTATGATGCAAAACTGCAAATTCGTATCTTCAGCTAAATGCGTAACAACTTGAACAACTTGCATTAACATATTTCAGCTAGCAATTAGTACAAGCGTATTACCTACCCATGGCATGGATATGAAAAAATTGCCGAGAAGACATGTCTGCATGCAGCCTTCAGTAAGTTACTGCGGTGTTTCTTGATCAGTTATGTCATCTGTTTGTCTTCACGCCCTTTAACATCGGTGCAGCAAACTCCGCGAAACGGTTAGCGTGGTGCCGTATCTCAAAACATACCGTGTGAAATCAGGAACCGACTGCATTCCAAATTGCTTTTCTACTCCAGTTACTGTGAAAAGATCAACTGAGCTGACGCAACATTTTCTAAAGAAAGATGGGAAACAGGCAGATGCAAAGACTTGGGAGGATTAATTACGGTGATTCCGTGAGCAGAAGTAAAATAAACCAACATGAACAGGTTTGATATTTCGTGGCACAATATTTTACTCTTGCTTAGCAGGGATTTTTCATCGTATTCGTATCACGTAGACGTGCACTGAAGATGCAGTCCTTATTGTCGCTATCTGCCCCTAAAAATGTATGCCTACGTAGCTTTCAGATCAATAGCCGTCGCGGCATGTCTCGCAGACGCCACTTGTGGCAACGCCCGGTGACTCATCCCAACGCTATGCTGCTTTTTTTTCTTCAATTTTTTCTTCTTCCTTTGTCTGCTTGTTCGCGTGGACTGATTGATGGATCCAACTCCTACCAGTTTTTTTCTCGGACGAATTTTTATTTGCTGTTGTTGTTTTGTCTCTTTGCGACTAGTTTTTTTTTCTCAACAATAAGTAGTTTATTCTATTTCGGTAATAGTGCTACACGAGTCTAAAACTTAAGACTAGGTGGTTCAATCGGAATCAGTGACTCGAGATTCCCAGGTAGCTAGGCTTTGGATGTGTATGAACAAACCCCCTCATGCTCCCCTGTTTTAATACAGTTAACAAGATTCGCGACACATGGACGACGATAAGATTGACAGTATTTCGGAATTGTTTTTCAGTGGTAAACATAGTGGGGATCATGACGTGTACCATGTTGTACATTCACTTTACTCCAAAAATATCCTCTGAAGCTGCTTTTTACGTTTTGCATGCTAAAGATATACTCTCACTGATATATAGTAACCGATATTGACTGCTTTGTGATCAATTTCAGGACATAAAAGAATATCATCCCCACTAAACAAGGGAATGCATATTATCTTGATTGGTGAACATTTTAAGTATATCAGAAAAATATCAATGAGAAGAACTTCTTTTTTCTCCCAAATGAATATGCAAGATCATTAAGTATTGGGAATTCAGTAGGGAAACTAGCCAGGGACTTATTTTACCGTTTTTCAGAAGCCTGAAGAACAATTTAATAAGAGTAACGGA
Source organism: Eragrostis tef (assembly GCA_000970635.1). NCBI lineage: Eukaryota > Viridiplantae > Streptophyta > Magnoliopsida > Poales > Poaceae > Eragrostis > Eragrostis tef. The sequence goes on from LAPY01002815.1 coordinate 16,253, forward strand.
ATCTGCTATGTCAGGAAACATCAATAATAAAAGAAAATTGTAATGGACTGACCAGACTTTTTTTTTTTGGCGGACTTTGGTAAGTGAAGACCTCAAAAGGCACGAGTTACGGTTTCTCTGGTTTCAGTTCGTGTCAGTTTCCTTCATTGTTGAACTTGGTGCAAATTTTTTGAAGGATAAATGGCAGGTGCACTGCCGTTTCATTAAGAAGGTAGAAAAAAGTCTAAAGCAGCCTAGGCTGCGCAGAGCAAAGAAAGAAGAAAACAACACAGCAGGTCACACTGGTCAAAGAGAACTGAAATAACGCAATGGCCAGCCATCTGGCCTAAAAGAGAGAAAAAACAGACTTCATGAAAAAGAAACGCCGGTATTATCAAATTGATAGCAACTAGTCTGTATTTGTGACCAGACTGACCAGACTGTTCATATATGATCAGAAAACCATTGAAACTTTTGAGGAGAATTCAATCAACACAGAGTTTAATATAATCACCTTAATAAGAAATACTAAACCAATGCTGGAAGTCAACTGAGTTTGATGCAACTCGGATAAGCACATCCTTCATTATAGGATTAAGTCGTAATCACGCACTACAGCGTTAACCACGGCTGCCGAAGACACGGCACACGTGATGGCACGGCACTACCTCAAAAGCAACGGGCTTTGAACTTTCAAACCCAAATGCCAAGTTAGAATATTCTAGAAGGCACCATTGCCAACCTGAGTGCCTCTTGATCCTTATCCATTAATCGTACCATCAACCAAAGCCAATATTGCGTCGCCTAGGATTAGGTATTTTATGGGTACTAAGCGTGATGCTCCCCTCACTCCTCGCCTTTATGCTGGACTGGACGGTGAACAGCACCATTTTCCAACGGCAATCTTATCCATGTTCCCAACTGACAACCAAACGGTACTATGTGTGAAATATTAGTAATGGTATTCTAGTATTAATTTGTCCTGAGGCCACGTGACTAAGTCTGGTGAAAGATGGCATCAAGGATAAGCAGAAGAGATTAGATAGGACCGTCGCAGAAAACTACAGCAGCAAAATGTTACGGGAAGGTAAGCAGATAGGATCAAGCCGTCGTAAAAGTCAGAAGAAGATCACACGTCTTGGGCAGAATGGCCTGCAATGTCAGCATAATTTCACTGGAATGCTACGCGTAATGTCAGCATAAGAAAATGCATTCTAGAATCTAGTCAAGAATTTGTGATGAGTTTAATTGTAGTTCCGTGTGGTGGACATGGACATTGTGGGAGTAGCGTAGAAAAATACCAGCATTTGTCATGAAACGTTCAAATGAACTGTTATGATGCAGTGCAGGCTACAATGAACGTTAATTCGTCACTTCGTGGAAAATGCAGACGTTCCTATGTAACTTCACACTTCAGTGAGTTTCCTAGTAATTCTGTCAGACGAAGTACTTGCAGTAGCAGTCAACATTTTAGATGAGTTGTCATGTGACATCAACTTGGCTTAGTGAATGAGTACGTACCAATGAGGACTGGGAGATGCCCCAAGTCCCAGGATAGCAGAGTCGCTAGGTAGCCAGGTCAGCATCATCACGCCATGCAGTGCAGTGTATTTTTGGCTTGATCCAGGAAAGGACCAAGAACTAGACAACGGTCGAGTAAAGTCTTAAAACATGCACATATCAGTTCGAATCAAGGAAAAAAAAATGAGGAGCGAGTTCGCCATTTACCGTGCGGTGTCTGAACGGACGCACAGATCGGCTTCACCTCGTGGCGGCGCGGCCACGGCTCGAATCACCTCTCGGTCCTACTCCGCCTCTTCCCCGCCAAAGAGGCGGGTTCTCGGCCTCCATCACCAGCGTTGTCCGCGCCGCCTGGTAGAAGCCCTTGATCGAACTTCGCCCTCTACTCGATCACCGTGGGGAGAAGATCACCACCAGTCCACCACCACCACAATGAAGTCAGTTAACGGGCCGTCCAAAGTATCCGGGCTTCTTTTTTCCCCGCCGCGTTAGGCCTCCACCAAAGAGGCCCACTTTTCAAGCCAAGAACCTAGAAAAATAGGCAGCGACTAGCCCACGAACACTCAACAGTGAGACGGCCGACAAGACGAGCCGGGCCGGGCCCTTACCTATAAAAAATGAAGAATGTTGGTTACTCCTCACTCTCTTTTCAAAATCCCCATAAAAATGTCTCCCTTAACAAGAAAGACGATTGCAAAAAAAAATATGCTGTTTACTCATCACTCTCTTGCTACGCTCGATTCTTTTACGGGCTCTGCGATCCCCATGAAAGAAAATGAAGTTTACTCCTCTCTCCCTTGCTACACTCGCCTCTTTTACGGTTAAGGCTTAAAACTGCGATACCTTGGTTAATCGTTCCGAAGTGATGTTATGCTTTCACGGCTCCACGGTGCGAGGAAGGGCGGATGGAACGAACGAGACGGGGAAGCTGGACGGGTGCTCACAGGGTCAGTGAAGGAAGCAGCAGCCCTTCGACAGCAACAAGGCTGCAATTATCCTCTCGGACGCCTTTGGACTTGCAATGAGATCTGCCTGGTGTCATCAACCTACCTACTTGACAGCTACTGAAGTACTGATGCAGACACATACACGGTCGATTTTACATCCAGCGCGATGGACCTCAAAAATAAAAAGATATTTCCTCGCAAACCAAAATCAGTTCCTTTGTTGCTGAACCAGTCATTCCTGAATTCGGCGGCACCGGCACAGTAGCTCGTGGCCAATTTTTGGAGTCCACACAAAAGAATGTGGAATCTGCGGCGACGCTAGAGTACGTGCATTGGAGCACTCGCGCGCGGCTAGATCTTCTTCAGCCAAAATCTATGTGCGTTGGCTTTTGTTATATACTATATAGAAGTACGACGCAGAAAAAAGATGAGAGCACGTGCTTTAGTCCTCGTCGCAAACTGGAAGCGCAACATGATAAAATATGAGAGCACGTTGCTTGGATTGGTTAGTGCAGCCTGATTGATCTTGAAAAACCGGACCTGCAGTTCTTGGGAACCTGACGAGAAATAGGAGCATGCATCTGAAACATAGCTAAAGATTTCCCATGACGAGAGCGAGATACGGAGCGGTCGCACGTCACACGTCTTGATCATCTATCTGCAGGTGCCGCCTGTGGAAGCCAAGATCTCGGCGGCCGGCACGGCTCTTTTCTATTTCGACCGCCGGCCATGGCGCGCGCGCGCGTGTGGGCGGCCCCTCGAGAATCCAACGGCCACGTACGTCGGCCCCGCCCAGCGCC
>LAPY01002815.1:47888-64961 GCA_000970635.1 Eragrostis tef
TCCGCGGACGCCGCCGGCGCCTCGACGTCGGCGTCCAGGAACCGCACGGTGCGCCTGGGCTGGCCCCGCGTGGACGGCGTCTTGCTGAGGCAGGAGCGCGAGTACGAGGACGCCGTGGAGCACGCGGACTCAGTTGCCGCCGCGCGCGACGCCGAGGAAGGCGGCGCCGTCGCGGGGCCGCGCTTGCCGGCGAAGATGGCGTTGAGGAACCCGGCCAGCCGCGCGCCGGGGGACGCCGGCTTGCGCAGGTCCCGGAGCTTGGCCTTCTTCTCCGGCGCGAGCGCGGGCGCGGGCGCCCTGCCGCCGCCGCCGGCCGCGACGCTGGTGCGGATGGGACGCAGGCGGCGGTGTTGCTGCGACGACTCCGCCTCGGACGAGGAGAATCCGCCGTAGCTGGAGCACTCCGACGAGCTCGACGTGGTCGCCGGGGCCCTGCTGCTGGCGCGGTAGCTCCCGGCCAGCGACGGCTTGTAGTAATACCCGTAGTGCAGCGCCTCGTCGCGCTTCTTGGCCTTGGAAGCCTCCGCCGCGCCATCGTCGGTCTCGTCCATCGACTTGTATATCGCGTCGAGCAGCGACGACGAGAAGGACGGCTGGTCGGCGTACCGCCTCGCCATCCCCCCCGGCTCCTTCGCCCCCCGCCGGTCCATCCCCGTGAAACGAAACGAACACCCAGGTACTCCGGCGGCTCTGCGAGCTCAACACAAAGAGGCTCGCGCTCTGACCAGTCACACAAGACGCAGCAGCAAGCAGAGCACAAGATGCAAGCCGCCCTCTACCTCTAGGAGCAGTGGTGGATGGAGCAGAAGAGAATGGCAAGTGTGAGGTGAACGGTGGTGGAAACCGGAAAGCAGAGGATGAAGGAGAGGTGCGGAGGAGTGTGAAACTGTGAAAGGAGGGAAGGAGAGGGTGAGGGGGCGCGGGCAGATATAGCGGCGAGGCGAGGGAGGACGTGGCGACGGGAACGGGGTGGCGCCCAGGCCCAGCCAACTCGGGTTTGGGCGTGCGGGTGGCGATCTCCTTGCCGGTGGCCCCCCCTACACACGTTACCGTCACCGGCCATACCCAGTGTTCTGCTGTGCTCTGTATGTACTCCTCGCCGGATTTGTGATTCAGTGCTGCTGCTCCTGACGCCTCCGTCACGCGTTCGCATTTCATCGGAAGTGCAGTTCGGTTGGCCAAATTTCCATTTCCATACCACGTCCCAGGTTTCATGTTAACGTGTCGTCTGATACTCCAACGGAATGGAGTACGAGTAACTTGCCCCATTCTTCATGCGTCCGATCCGAGGTTAGGGGTAACTCTGGTTAGATCGATCGAGAGTGAGGTGTCCTACGCCGTCACACTATTTGCGTATGTACGTGTGGGGGCACCGGGGCCGGAGATGCACATTAACACGCTGCTAGATCTTTCCACATACTCCAGTTCATTTCGTACGTGAAAAAAGGCTGTTAATTCTAGTCCGGCCGGCTCTGGGTTAAATCAAGACAGTACGTACAATGACCGCTATGGCTGGGCACAAAGACTTTTATCCACTGTAATTGTATAAAGACTATATAGCTACAAAACGCAATGGAAAATTCGACCAAGCTTGAATGGATCACTCGTGCACCACTAGGCGATAAAAGGCGCCGAAATAGATGCATTATTGTATCCCGACGAAACGTTGTTTTCTCGTCTTCCCCTGTTGTTGTCTAGCGAGCGCGCCGCATGCGTGAACTTGCGCAGGACGAGCGAGAATGAATCACATGACGATCAAATCCCCCTCCCCGTCCCTCTCGTGGTTAAACCCCGCGGCGGCAAGGCTCACGTGACGGCATCATTGGGGTGGGTTTCACTGTTTGCCTCGCCACTTCGACGCGCGCCGTGTCGACGAACCCAGCAGCAGCAGCAGCAGCAGCAGCAGCAGAGACGATCGATACGCAGACGGCACAGACGCGCAGGAACGTGGCGCGCGGTGCCACTCGCGACGGGAGCTGAGCCATTCGTTCGCGCGCGCGCACTACCAGCTCACACAACTGACGAGCGCGGCGGCGCACGGGAGCACAAAACAATATGGCCCCGTGCTGTACGGCGGCGGCGGCGTTTCCGCGCGCTGCGAAAAGCTCCCTCTTCCCACTCTCTCACTCATGCTGCCGCTGCTACTATATATTCGTACGTGGAACGGGGCATCCATAATCTAATGCTCGCACCGTGCCCAAAGTTAGGAACGCCATGAGAATGAGATTCCCTGTCTTAATTAATCCGGTTGCGTTCGTCTTTAATGAGGGATTAGGACTCTCGCCCGGAGACACCAGGGGCCCGGAGCAACAGGGAGAGCCTGTGGTTTCGCTAGCAGCGCTCGCCCGGGGACCAGTCCGTCCGGATACTAACTCGGGGCGGCGGCCTCTCGCGACGGAAAGGGATCGATTCTTCAGACTGACAGTGGTTGGGGGAATGTTTTCTCTTCACTTGCGACGGTTTTCTCTTCTTTTTTCCGATCGCTCTCGCGTTGTTTTCGTGTGCAGTAGCTGGTTTTTTTTCCCCCTGTTCCAGCGTTTGTCTGGAAGGGCGAGCGGTCGATTGCTGTTTTGGCGAAAGGTGATGATGGTGGTGGCGGCCGGAGACATGGGCACGAGGGGTTGAGTGTGACGGCGGTGAGGTTACGAGCACGAGGACGCCGTCGCACCGTATTATAAGACCCCCCCCAAGCCAAGCATGCGCATTCCACGAAATTTTTTTTTTGGCTAATTAAACACCTCTCCAAGGCTCAATCAAATTATTAGTGTTCCTGCCCATGCTGCTCGAAAGCAACATTGTCAGCATGGCGCTCTTCACAACCCAACATCGAATTTCGTTCTCACACGTTCACGCCATTTGAATAGTGCGTGTGTGCTCGCAGCGACGGGTTTCCGAGACGACTTACTTGGAAACGATCCCACGAGATCAAAATCTCCCCACTAGATCCGCCCCACGTTTTATCAGAATTCAACGGTCGCGAAATCTCCACTGGATCCGCGCACGTTTGTCGATTTTCAACGATCGCCAAGATTAAGAGCAGGTAGGTGTATGATCCATGGATCGATCGCCCGTCCGTCCACGGCGACAGTGACGCGAATAAGACCACACGGCGCGGCTGCCTCCGCTGCACAGCCCACCGTCCCTGTCGAGCTCAGACATCCCGTCCACGCCTGACAGACATACCGAACCGAACCGCCTCAAACGCCGGTGGCCACCGCGACCGCGCGCACCGATAGCGATCCTGTTCATCTCCTGCTCGGGAACGAAATGATGGGCGGATAGATACGGGCGGCTGGCTTCGTTGGTTGGGGACGCGGATGGGATGCGTGCCAGCACTGGCCACCACCGCCCCGCCCCGGCGCGCCGTGGAGCTGGTCGTCGAATCGCTTGGACGGACGGCAACGCTTTCATCAAGCCGGGCGTAATGGAGATGGAGCTGCCCGGGTTGTGTGTGGGTGGACTCGACAGGACAGGACAGGACAAGACAGGTTGGTGCGATCTCGGCTCTGTTCCACGGATCGTGCGCGCCGGCTACAGAGGCGTGTGGGGAGGGCACTGCTGAAGTTTGATGCGGCCGCGTGTTGGATTGTGTGCTGGTTTGGTCCGGGAACGGGTAGCGTACCTGTCGACTCTTCTTCATTGGCGATCGACCGGTGGCCTGGGGCTCAGGATTCAGGGATGTGTTCGCTGTGCATGGCTACAACAAGGTGCTCCCTGCTCTCGCTGGTCTGGTTCGTCTTCCATGTGCGACACCGTACGGCACGACTTTTCATGCCGCACTCGGCTCTTTTTGTTTTTATTTACCTGAGCGGTGTCTGCTTCCGAATTTGTTTTGATCAGGTATGTACTACGTTCTGAATTCGTGTTGATCAGGTATGCATCTGTTCTGAACTAACGACAACATACAGAAGACGCCGAGCTAATCCGATAAACGAGAAACAATCTGACAGTATTGCTTATGCAACCGGCCTCTAGAGTTTCTTATATCATTCAAATTGTCTAAGTCGAGTTTGATTAATCCTTACTGATGCATGTTACCATCGACGGAATCTCTCTCATTCTCAAGCTGTTTATTAGCCGTGGTCTGGTCCTTTGCAGAGGCCAACCTTTTAGGTCATTTTGGGTCTTCAGTCTTGTCTCACCCAACGCATACTCCAAACCGATCCGACCTGAAAACATCTGATCACAGCGAACATGCAGTACTCCTATGAGAGCAACAAAAGAGCACAAACAGTGCGAGTGTGAGACAGCAACGGCTTACACAGAACAGGCAGATGTTGGGCAGCGCGACGTGTTGGTAAGCTACTACTACTCGGTCGGCCACTAGCAATCCAGGGAGGGGGCAGAGGCAGTGGGCTGGGTCGGTCGGGTCCGTTCCGGCCAAAGCAAAGCGAAAGGGCAGCAGGCAGGCAGGCAAAGGGTGCTGCTGGGACGTCACGTTGGGTTGTGCCCCAAGGGAAGGGATCGATCGTCGCGGTGCGCGGCAGCCCCTGCAGCCTTTCTTTCGCTTTGCCCGCGGTCGGCCAGCGCCGCGGCAGACGCATCAGAGGCGCAGCTGGGGCTACTGGGACGAGACGCACGATGATGCCCTCCTCTAGCTGCCTCGCAGATTTGTTTCTTTTGCCAATCGCCCCGCCCAGCCTGTCTTGCGATACACTCTTCCTCCGCGTACGTGCGTGCGTGCCGAGAAGGTGGCTGCTGGAACCGAAAGCGGAGTGGCGTGTGTTGCCTGCACCGCTGGCCGGAGAGATTATAACTAGTGGTGAAGCGGTTGGAAAGTTTGGAGGAAGGGGGCGCACGCACGGGTCAGGGAAAAGATGGTGGCTTTGGAGATGTTAACTTGTTAAGTGTCCTTGTCGCCAGATTGATCCACTAATCATATGCTACCCCCTATGCCCTCCCAAGGACACACTTTTGTTCTTCTAGGCTAGCTAGCTCTCTTTCGAGACCCTAGCCTAGGATGGTCCTTTAACTGAAAGAGTGGTTACCTCCGTCCTCCGGGTTGGATATTCATTAGTTTGAGCACGCAGCCGGTTAGGTAGTCCGCTGGTTACATGTTCATGGTTACTGGTTAGTAAAATTCGTACGCACACGGACAGAAGCAACTTTTCTTCGGTGATTGCAGTTCACTACGACAGTTCGTTCCCGCGCAATTGTCGTTTCAAAGCGCACCGAGAATCACATCGAAAACCTACTAGTATACCGAACTCGCTGGACCGATAGAACAGAGCGTGATCGTCCCACCATATTGCATCAAGGGTCACACCATGTCAAATTAATTCCATACACAACTCTCGCACCGTGAAAGTTTCGCGCCCTTTTCCGACGCAGAAGCAACTGGTGTCTGTCAGCAACATGGACGAGACGGAACCGCGAAAATGATGGATCGTCTCTTCGAGCGAAAAGCAAGCGTGCTTTAGTTGCGCATTACCACTGCAAGGGCAAATGATCACCTGAATATGGCGCGATCAACGTCATGTCTCCTGATACGATCAGAGATTCCACTGCACCTCTTGCCATGTCTACAGGAATAGGATCGCTAGCAGTAGTGCAGCCGTGCGCTGGTGGTTGATAGCGACAAGATCTCTCAAGTCTCCACGCTACTACTAGTAGTTTTAGCGAGTGGGGCGGCTAGACCGCAGCTTCATCCGTCGATCTGATTGTGATTGCTCTGCTTGCCTAGTGGTATAGTGGACACTGAAACCTGCAATGTTCTTGTTGATCTAGCTGCAGATATGTTTGTTCGCTTTTTCCATGATTCGGTGAATTATTGCTAGAATATTCGATACAGGCCAGTGTTGAACGAATGCAGTTATCTGAATTTGCAGCTGCGATGATTGTTATAGAGAAAAAAAAAATGCCCTGATAACGTTAGTATGATTTAGCAGCGAAACCAAGTAAGCATGGAATTTCCAAGAGTTCCAAACTGCAATAACACTAGCTAGCTATAACGTGGTTCGCCTCTTGATGTTCACATGATGGACCATCCTATGAAATAATTCACCTGCATGTACACATGCTTTTTGTCTGCAATGTTCCTGCATATATGCAGAAAGTTTCGTCTACAGGTAGTGGAAAGGCAGTGGCTGATCAATTAACTAACAACCCTTGCTTGTGGGCTAATCCGAACCTGTTTAGAAGCCACGGCGAGGGAAAGCTGTCATGATTAATCTAAGAGATCGTCTAATGGTCCCTGAAAACGAACACGATCATTCAGACAGGACAGTTTCAGTTAGCTGTAAATTGTGAGAGAGCATGAGCTTTAGGTAAACAGGCAACGTGAATCGACAATGGGTGCCGCCCACATGACTCCGAGGTTAACCAGCTGCGAGCATGTGACTTGTACGCGGGTTTGGCAACAAAAAGGGAATTTCTTGCGAAGGTGATAACCGATGTAACAGCGCCGCACCTTTAGGCATCATTCGTGTCGTCCACTTAAAATACCGTCTCTCTGAAACTAGAGGCGAGCTTCAGCACTTTACATCGTTACGAAATGTTCTCTTCGGTAGCTCGAAGTGATTAGGAGAACATTTCAACAGGACCATCAAGAAAGTTCACTGTTTACTCAGTTTCAGACAGAATCCACCATGGCTCCATCTGTCTGTAGTGAAAGAATTGACGACCCAGAGACCTGCGAGTCTCCTAGGAAATTTGTCGAAACCATCCATGCTGCATTTCGTCCTCACGCGGCGCGCGCACCAAACACGAACTGGATTAGCTGCACGAGCGTGCCAGGCCTCGGTCCCACGCGAGACGAAATAGGGAACCAGGAGGATAGCAGATTCCTTCCATTCCATGATCACCAGCCACACGGTTTCGAGATCGGAGAAAGGGAAAAGACGAGGAGCGAGCATGCAAGCTAAAGAAGGAGAGGGGCATGCATGCAGGAGACAGCGGCCGCAGGGGAGAGATACGTGCAGTGGGAACAGACAACGAGCTCATCAGACGCTAGATCGGAGCCTAGGACCAGCGATCGATGCTTTGAGGCGGTGGTGATCCCGAGACGAGGAGCAGGCCGCCATGGCTCATCATGAGGGAGAGAGCTCATCAGACGATCGGGTGGGGAAGGAAAGCGCGCGCTCAGGGAGACGCGTGAAAAAGAGGAGCGGCACGCTCACACCGCCGGCTCTCGCCGCTTTCGCTTCTTTCGATCACTTCTGCCTCGGCGTTCGTCGATCGCTTCTTTTTCTTTCGTCTCGCTGCGCTTTTGCTCTTTTGCTTTCCGGCCCCGGTGGCCGCAGGCAGCGCAGCCGGGCGTGGTCTAGTAGCACCTGCGTTCTGACGACGTTCACACGCGCCTCCGAAGAAACTTGTTCGATCGTGCAGTTTGTTATCCATGCATGCGTGCCAGATCATGCTAATTTGCCATGATAGAGCCACGCGTGCCTTAGTCAGCACCACTCGTTTCTTCAGAGTTCAGACTCACTCACTCGTCAGCATAGTCTACAAATTTTGCATTCAGACTGCGTGCTGATGACCTGCGTTCTGTTCAAGCTGGTGTTTGTTTAAGCGAACGAAACACGCGTGCGCTCCTCTTTACAGGTCTCTGTCAATGATCGCGGCATGTTGTTGGCATGCCGCCAAGCGATGCTGGCTCGTCCATATCGTGCCGTGTCTGTCATGTGGCCAAAGGTTTGGGATCGTACGGAGCCCGAGAAGCAAAAGGAAACCGATCGCGGAAGCAGCAGCAGATCCAAGAACACCAGAGCTGAGCAGAGCAGCATCATTTGCGTCAAAATGCGCGCGATCGATGGTGCCGCTTTCTCTTTTTCTTCATCATCCCCTTTTTTACTGTACCGCGTTTGGGCCGGATCGTTGTTGCCGCGACAGTGCGGACTTGTTGGTTCACTGTAAGCTTCGACGGAAGCATGCAAGCAAAATGCGAGAACAAACCTTGCTCCAGCTGAAACTCAGGGTAGCAGGAGGACAGTGTACGTAAAACCGTGTGAAGGACATAATTATATCATGTGTTCTGTTTACGTGGCGCTGGCATCTCGTCTGACGCTGTCGCTCGCGCGTGCATCCACGCCAACGCGCACGTGTGTCGGTGTGTGACAGCGTCCTCCACTTTCTTTATCCGTTTGTCTCCATCTGTGGTATCTCACTCACTAATGCCTTCTCTTCTTTGAGTGGGCCTCTCTCGCTGTCCATTGACCAGCGAACGAAGGCCCAAATTCGTCCTGTTAACCCAATGAAGCCCATAGAACAACCGACTCTCTCCGTTGGCCGCACCACCGCCTCGACTCGGACAATAAATTTGGATCCGCCACGCGCTGCTCGACGAGAAGCTCAGGTTGGGCGCAGACGCGAACCGCTCCCGCTCCCCACGCCGCCCTAACCATAGGTACCCGCGGCGATAGCCGCCGGCAAGTTCGAGCTCTCGGCCCCGCCTCTCCGTCCACTGGCATCTCAGAGGAGGAGGCGTCCAGCGAGCCGGATTGTCCCCGCAGTACCGGATCCAGTAGGTGCTACTGACGCCTACGAATCCCCTGCTCATCCAACATTGCTTGCTGCCCGAAATTGCTCTCGTTTCTGTTCGGAATAGGGTCGCATGTACATTAATCCGGACTTTGGAACAGCGGGAGTTAGGATCGCCTAGAATTTGGGTCAACTTCGAACGAGACTGCGATCCCTTTTTATAGGAGGTCGGGGATTCTGCTTTTGGAATCCGAATGTTGGCTGGGAATGGGGCCAGATGAATTAGTGCAGAATTATTACAAGTTATACTAGCTAACCCAAGCACGCGGTAGACTATCGCTTGTGGTTGTATCGACCTGGCAATGTGTGAACATGTATTGTAGGTCGACAAAATTGAAAATCATTCAGATGGTTTGATTCGCTGAGCGTGTGTAAATAGCAAAATGTAATCTGTACAATTTGCTATTTACATTCAGATGGTAGTCCAGAACTACCATTTTCTGACAAAAAGATAATCATCGCAACTGTGTTGTATGTGTGCCTTAGTTCAGTTTTTTTTTTTCAACTGACAAACTATCCTCTGCTCCCATTCAGTTCTGTTGAACAGCTGTCTTCATTAAATATTTTTAGCGATATATTGGGTTATATGACAAGGTTTGAGAGAATAACTTAGTAATATGGGTGAAATAGCAAGTACAGAAACTTAATGCTGAGTTATATTGGAAGAATTTTATGGTACTATCTAAGAGTACTCAGATATTTTTTTTTTGCCATGCATCCTTCATTTAATTTGATACTCCAGCAAGAAAGTTTTAGTATGGGCATAGTCCTCTTGACATTTTCTCTATCTATAAAGTGTTCACAAATCTAAAATATCTTACAACAGAAACTGATGAGTAGAGTAGTATAAAGGACTCATTTCGTTCTACAGGTCATGAACCACTCCCCAACATAGCATGGAATTCCATGCACAATCATCCAATGTGCAAAATGTTCAATCCTTTGGTGCTTGATCTGATTTCCTCATCTCATCCACAATCCTTTGAGGCACCGTTTTCCTCATCTTATCCACAAAACTTCATTTGTTTCACCTTCTCTTTGCTGCTATACGTGACTGATGTTTGATGAATTGGATTTCAAAGTTCAAACACTTTGCAATCATCATGTTGGTCTGCAATATGCAGTTTATGCATTGTTTACCGGTTTTTCTCAGATCATACAGGTAGTTGGGTTTTCTATTCCATGTTGTTGCATTCTTATATTTTCTTCTGACATATGTTTAATCAAATATTTGCACTTTTTCCATCCAGATGGCTCTGAATGAACAGCTCAACAAATTTAAACAACAGCAAGCGAGATGCCAGACTACTCTATCAAGTATCGCTGCAAGCCAAGCTTCATTCTCAAAGCTAAAAATTACTCCAGGGTTTCAACCAAAAAATGCCCCATTAGCTCCTGCAAAACCACTGCAGCCTAGTAAATTTTCTAATGACACACAAAGGTTACAGCACATCAATTCAGTTAGGAAGTCTCCTACTGGATCACAGCTCAAGTTGGTAATCGACCTGCTTTACAAGGTAACTGCCTAAGATCCAACTTAATGGAGTTACTCAAGTGCCTTCCATATCAAGTTGGTTTCCCATTTGATGATATAGTCTTGGAAAGTTGTTGGTCATTGGTTATGCTGACAACACTGTTGAGCCTTATCGTTTGTGTAATGGATGACTCTTTACAGAGGTCCAACACTGTTGACCTTTTAGTGATGTACCTGAGAAATAGTGCACCACGGTAGAAACTACTCCCTCCATTCTTTTTTGTATGACGTTGGTTAGCTCATATAAAAAAACGGAGGTAGTATCCTCTTGAGTCTTGACTGATCTAACCAGAAGCAAAACTTGGAATATTTGTCGCATGTGTTTCATCACTTCCTATTACAAATTAAGAAAAAATGTTTTCTTTAAACCTTCTTCACTTGAATGTATGTCTGAACTGGTTTCTTTGATTCTTTTCTGCTTGCAGAAAAGGCAGGCTTTTACCGCAGAGCAAATAAATGAAGCAACTTATGTTGATATTGCTGGCAATAAGGATGTATTTGAGCATCTTATGGATAATATCAAAGTTTCATTTGTTGGGGGGCGTTACTCGTACAAGGTAAATGCATTGAATCTCGTTCAAGAATGGAAGTCATTGTTATAGAAAGGGCTCCAAGTAAAACTTCTGCTTTGACTCCCTCTTTCTAAAGGAATGCTCAAGCTCAAAAACCTCAGTTGTCAGTTGAACTCATCGCCAGAAGTTGCAATTAATCTTGTTTAATTGTTAACACAACAGCTATAATCTTCCAGGATTCTTATTTAATTACATTTTATTTTTAGAATTGACTATCTACTTAAGTTGTCTTTGAGACGGAGGGCTAGGTGATCACTGAAATTTGGTAGTCTTTGTATGTGTTCATCCCAATTGTACATTACTTCTGTGCAGCCCAAGCATGATTTGAAAGGAATAGATGGATTGCTCAAGAAGATCAGAGACAATGTTGATGGTCTTGATGTTGCAGATGTTATAGATTCTTATCCATCTGTATTGGAAGACTTGCAGGTAATGGCATCGATATTTGTATAGTGTTTGAAAAGTCCTGTCCGTACTCTGTAATATTGCTGTTTCTCATGTATTTAGCATGATGTGAATCAATATTGATTGCACAAGTGAACAGGGGCATGTGCAGGTAAAATATTGAGAAACCATTAACCTTTTTATGCTCAGAGTTTCCTTTTCTTGACAAAAAAAGAGAAGAGAGTATAGTCTTGACTGAGCCTTTTGTTAATATGCGGTAGAAGTTGGTATCCTGGGCTCCCACTTTTTGAATGCTGTTTTTTTTTTCTCCTGTTGAAATCAACTTATGGATCAAAAGTGGTGGCATGATATGGGCAAATGAGGTTGTATTTAAATCTTTACTGTTTCCATGAAACAGCCGTGGGGCTGATTGCAGTGCAGTTCAGTCCACAGAGATGTCGAAGTTGGGTGCCGGGGTGTGTTGTATAACCTCTCGTTTTCTGTTTTTCAGGCTCTGAAAGAAACAGGTGACATCTTGTGGCTATCAGGCACCGACTCCCAGGAAGGCGTGGTGTACCCCAACGATCCTCGATCAAAGATCACGGTTGACGCTGACCTGAAGGAACTGTACAATAAGATCGAGCTGCCACGGGACATGCTAGACATCGAGAGTATTGTAGGTCGACAAAATTGAAAATCATTCAGATGGTTTGATTCGCTGAGCGTGTGTAAATAGCAAAATGTAATCTGTACAATTTGCTATTTACATTCAGATGGTAGTCCAGAACTACCATTTTCTGACAAAAAGATAATCATCGCAACTGTGTTGTATGTGTGCCTTAGTTCAGTTTTTTTTTTTCAACTGACAAACTATCCTCTGCTCCCATTCAGTTCTGTTGAACAGCTGTCTTCATTAAATATTTTTAGCGATATATTGGGTTATATGACAAGGTTTGAGAGAATAACTTAGTAATATGGGTGAAATAGCAAGTACAGAAACTTAATGCTGAGTTATATTGGAAGAATTTTATGGTACTATCTAAGAGTACTCAGATATTTTTTTTTTGCCATGCATCCTTCATTTAATTTGATACTCCAGCAAGAAAGTTTTAGTATGGGCATAGTCCTCTTGACATTTTCTCTATCTATAAAGTGTTCACAAATCTAAAATATCTTACAACAGAAACTGATGAGTAGAGTAGTATAAAGGACTCATTTCGTTCTACAGGTCATGAACCACTCCCCAACATAGCATGGAATTCCATGCACAATCATCCAATGTGCAAAATGTTCAATCCTTTGGTGCTTGATCTGATTTCCTCATCTCATCCACAATCCTTTGAGGCACCGTTTTCCTCATCTTATCCACAAAACTTCATTTGTTTCACCTTCTCTTTGCTGCTATACGTGACTGATGTTTGATGAATTGGATTTCAAAGTTCAAACACTTTGCAATCATCATGTTGGTCTGCAATATGCAGTTTATGCATTGTTTACCGGTTTTTCTCAGATCATACAGGTAGTTGGGTTTTCTATTCCATGTTGTTGCATTCTTATATTTTCTTCTGACATATGTTTAATCAAATATTTGCACTTTTTCCATCCAGATGGCTCTGAATGAACAGCTCAACAAATTTAAACAACAGCAAGCGAGATGCCAGACTACTCTATCAAGTATCGCTGCAAGCCAAGCTTCATTCTCAAAGCTAAAAATTACTCCAGGGTTTCAACCAAAAAATGCCCCATTAGCTCCTGCAAAACCACTGCAGCCTAGTAAATTTTCTAATGACACACAAAGGTTACAGCACATCAATTCAGTTAGGAAGTCTCCTACTGGATCACAGCTCAAGTTGGTAATCGACCTGCTTTACAAGGTAACTGCCTAAGATCCAACTTAATGGAGTTACTCAAGTGCCTTCCATATCAAGTTGGTTTCCCATTTGATGATATAGTCTTGGAAAGTTGTTGGTCATTGGTTATGCTGACAACACTGTTGAGCCTTATCGTTTGTGTAATGGATGACTCTTTACAGAGGTCCAACACTGTTGACCTTTTAGTGATGTACCTGAGAAATAGTGCACCACGGTAGAAACTACTCCCTCCATTCTTTTTTGTATGACGTTGGTTAGCTCATATAAAAAAACGGAGGTAGTATCCTCTTGAGTCTTGACTGATCTAACCAGAAGCAAAACTTGGAATATTTGTCGCATGTGTTTCATCACTTCCTATTACAAATTAAGAAAAAATGTTTTCTTTAAACCTTCTTCACTTGAATGTATGTCTGAACTGGTTTCTTTGATTCTTTTCTGCTTGCAGAAAAGGCAGGCTTTTACCGCAGAGCAAATAAATGAAGCAACTTATGTTGATATTGCTGGCAATAAGGATGTATTTGAGCATCTTATGGATAATATCAAAGTTTCATTTGTTGGGGGGCGTTACTCGTACAAGGTAAATGCATTGAATCTCGTTCAAGAATGGAAGTCATTGTTATAGAAAGGGCTCCAAGTAAAACTTCTGCTTTGACTCCCTCTTTCTAAAGGAATGCTCAAGCTCAAAAACCTCAGTTGTCAGTTGAACTCATCGCCAGAAGTTGCAATTAATCTTGTTTAATTGTTAACACAACAGCTATAATCTTCCAGGATTCTTATTTAATTACATTTTATTTTTAGAATTGACTATCTACTTAAGTTGTCTTTGAGACGGAGGGCTAGGTGATCACTGAAATTTGGTAGTCTTTGTATGTGTTCATCCCAATTGTACATTACTTCTGTGCAGCCCAAGCATGATTTGAAAGGAATAGATGGATTGCTCAAGAAGATCAGAGACAATGTTGATGGTCTTGATGTTGCAGATGTTATAGATTCTTATCCATCTGTATTGGAAGACTTGCAGGTAATGGCATCGATATTTGTATACGTTTGTGTAATGGATGACTCTTTACAGAGGTCCAACTTCTATGGATCATTACCTTTTAGTGATGTACCTGAGAAATAGTGCACCACTGTAGAAACTACTCCCTCCGTTCTTTTTTGTATGACGTTGGTTAGCTCGTATAAAAAAACGGAGGTAGTATCCTCTTGAGTCTTGACTGATCTAACCAGAAGCAAAACTTGGAATATTTGTCGCATGTGTTTCATCACTTCCTATTACAAATTAAGAAAAAATGTTTTCTTTAAACCTTCTTCACTTGAATGTATGTCTGAACTGGTTTCTTTGATTCTTTTCTGCTTGCAGAAAAGGCAGGCTTTTACCGCAGAGCAAATAAATGAAGCAACTTATGTTGATATTGCTGGCAATAAGGATGTATTTGAGCATCTTATGGATAATATCAAAGTTTCGTTTGTTGAGGGACGTTACTCGTACAAGGTAAATGCATTGAATCTCGTTCAAGAATGGAAGTCATTGTTATAGAAAGGGCTCCAAGTAAAACTTCTGCTTTGACTCCCTCTTTCTAAAGGAATGCTCAAGCTCAAAAACCTCAGTTGTCAGTTGAACTCATCGCCAGAAGTTGCAATTAATCTTGTTTAATTGTTAACACAACAGCTATAATCTTCCAGGATTCTTATTTAATTACATTTTATTTTTAGAATTGACTATCTACTTAAGTTGTCTTAGAGAGACGGAGGGCTAGGTGATCACTGAAATTTGGTAGTCTTTGTATGTGTTCATCCCAATTGTACATTGCTTCTGTGCAGCCCAAGCATGATTTGAAAGGAAGGGATGGATTGCTCAAGAATATCAGAGACAATGCTGATGGTCTTGATGTTGCGGATGTTATAGATTCTTATCCATCTGTATTGGACGATTTGCAGGTAATGGCATCATATTTGTATAGTGTTTGAAAAGTCATGTCCGTACTCTGTAATATTGCTGTTTCTCATGTATTTTGCATGATGTGAATCAATATTGATTGCACAAGTGAACCGGGGCATGTGCAGGTAAAATATTGAGAAAGCATTAACCTTTTTATGATCAGAGTTTCCTTTTTCGGGAAAAAAAGAAGAAGAGTAGAGTCTTGACTGAGCCTTTTGTTAATACGCGGTAGAAGTTGGTATCCTGGGCTCCCACTTTTTGAATGCTATTTTTTTTCTCCTGATGAAATCAACTTATGGATCAGAAGTGGTGGCATGATATGGGCAAATGAGGTTGTATTTAATTTTTTACTGTTTCCATGAGACAGCCGCGGGGCTGATTGCAGTGCAGTCTTTATTGAGACTTTGAGACTAGTGGTTGTTGATTCACTGTTGCATCAGAGATGTCGAAGTTGGGTGCCGGGGTGTGTTGTATACTTGTATAACCTCTCGTTTGCTGTTTTTCAGGCTCTGAAAGAAACAGGTGACATCTTGTGGCTATCAGGCACCGACTCCCAGGAAAGTGTGGTGTACCCCAACGATCCTCGATCAAAGATCACGGTCGACGCTGACCTGAAGGAACTGTACAGTAAGATCGAGCTGCCACGGGACATGCTAGACATCGAGAAGGAGCTACACAAGGTTGGTGAGAAAGCATTAACCAACACGGCCAAGCGGCGTGAACTTGCTCTGATCCATGGCGCACCACGCAAGCCTAAGCCCAAAAAGCAGCAGCGTGGTACCATCACAAGCAGGTCCAAGCTGACTAACGTCCATATGCCTGAACTGTTCGAGGACAGGAAAAGGTGATCTGCCAACTGACGCAGGCAACGTGCTCAAGCGTTTCAGGGCGATTTTTCATGGCCGAGCTGGCATTGTTTGCAACCAATGTTGCGCCACAAGATCCTTACCGTTCGTTTCTTTTAGCACTAAATTTTAAAAAACTCTAAACAAAAAGAATCTAGTACTAAATAAAGTCTAATGACAAAACTTTTTTACAGATGGGTACATTTTTACGAGACGAATCTAATGAATCTAATTAATCTATGTTTTGCTACAGTCATGCTACAGTAACCATCGTCTAACCAAAGCTTACTTACCTTCATTAGATTCGTCTCGCGAATTAGATCAGAGGTTCTGTAGTTAGTTTTGTAATTAAACTTTATTTAATACTATTAAATGATAAGATTCTTTTAGACTATTTTAAATTTTAGACCCCATGAAACGAACACCCCCTACATTACACACTAAGTTGAGTTGGAATGTCTGTACATATAGTTCTGCTCCGTTCGAATCTTTGCGTTGAGCTGGCAAATTGGTTGATTTGAACAATTGAGGTCCTTGTTGTGTTTTGTTTAGAAAATGAAATGTGTTCGAACAAAGATGCAGAGCTTGAGCCCTGCCCATGCACGTTCGCGCATCCGTGTAGAAATTCAAGAGGCGGTATATGAACGCCGCGTCGGAGGGCAATTGCCAGGGGAGGCGCATCAACTCAACTGCCTCGCCGCGTCGATCGATCAATTAATGTTGCCCCTAGACGCTGCACTCTTCTCCGACGAGGATTTGTCCTGCTTCCAAGGCGGAATCGACGCGATCAGGAGTATCAACGAGAACGACCGCGGCTTCATCAAGCTGACCAAGTCGACTTTCAACGGGTACGAAGCCAAGAACCCCAAACGCAAGCTTCTGACGGAGCAGTTGGTCCAGGAGCGGCGCCTTGGAGAGGATAGCGCGCGTAAGCTCCAGAAACTGGAGGAAAATTAATCAACCATGGCGGAAGACGGAGAAGGGAAAGAGCATCTGTCCGCCCTGCTGAAACGCAGGAGGGAGGAGAAGGCGCTCAAGGCCAGAAGGCTTTGGAGGACCTCGATTACTACAAGAGGCTCATGTTGGAGGATCATGAACCTATGCTCGTCCGGCCCGGAGGAGGTGGCGCCCTGTTTGGTATGAAATTTGGCGGCTAGTTTGTTTTCAAAAGTTCAAGTGCTAGAGTCGGAGCTGGTGAAGACTGTAAAATTGTTGCTCCAAACAGAACCGTTACCCAACGCCTTGGCGACTCGTGCGGCGAACGCAACGTCGCCGGGCGTAGCCCCGGCGGCGACCTCCTTCCATGCCTCCTCCGTCCAAGAAATTACAGATCTAGAGCCTCATCCACCTCCTCCACCCCATCCCACAAGCAGCTCCCTCCCAAACCCATCCTATGAGCAGATCGGGGAGAGCGAATTTCGCCGGCATCGTCGTGGCAGCCGGCTGC
>LAPY01002816.1:34196-47445 GCA_000970635.1 Eragrostis tef
CTTTCCGTCCGGCGCCTCCCGGAGATGGCACCTTCAGCCGGCCGCGCGTCCTACCTCGACACCAGCCATCGGTCCACCCCCTCCTACCTGCGGCGTTGCTGACCTTGATCCAAGGTTTGACTCCTTCCCAGCCATTATTCAGCTTCGTGTTCGTGTGTTGAGATCAGCTGGCCCATGGGGGCGGTCGGATCTAGATGATGTTTCCCTCTTATTCTCAGCGGTGCTATACTCGATGACCGACGCATGATTTCCTATCCCTGGCCTGCACCATTCCCATCGAGCTCCCCTGAGGTACAAATCCCCTTCGATCCTCCCTTCCCTTGTGTTGCTGATCAGTTAATCGATCTTGTATGTTATGCGTGTTGCCAAATGTTCTGAGTGATGTATTCCGTTTGATTTTCTTCTTCTCCGATTTAATTTGTTGGAGTTAATCGATCTAATGGATTGTTGCGGTTAGGCCTTATTTAATGTTTTGAACAAATCTCTAACTGAATCTCCATGTCTCCTAAGTGTTTGATCAAATGCCTGCAAGAATATCATGACAGGTCCTTTCTATTCAGCTCAATATGGTTGAAAGGATCACTTGTCTGGATGATTCAACATATACAAGAATATAAAAATAGAGATTATCAGAACAGGTCCTTTCTATTCCACTCAACCAGGTTTCAGCTGAGTTTAATTATTTTTGTTTTAGGCAGGACCAACATGTTATCAGGAGAGCTATATCTCTGAACTTTGCTTGGCTCGTAACTTCACAAGTCTAGCCTGGGTAACTTCAGCTCCTGATAATGAAATTGCAAATGATATTCCATCTCATAATTTTGCTCATTTGATATTTGAGACCTTGAAGTAAAACAATATACTGATTATTGTATTTTCTGTTTTTCTTGTAGATTTCCAGCTGCCATCTGAGCTTCTTATAGCGTTTTGGGAGATAATGTTCTACATTGAACGGGTATGTAGAGTACCTTTCACATACTGATGTGATATTGGGTTCCTAATTGAAATATGATCCCCACTTTTACTGCTACTGATGAACAGGTGCCATATTTGTATTTGGACATTGATAGCTCTGTATTTTAATGTCAAATAACTGAAATATGTGAAAGACATATGGTGCGTTGCTTTTCACGATCACTTCATTCATTCAAAATATGGCACCATATCTGCTAAACTTTGTCTAAACAGGAATTTAATATTTTCATGCAGGACAAACAAACCAAGTACATGGATTTTCCGAAACAAGTGTGACCGCTTATTGATCAAACAAATGAAGAGCAAGGATTTTTCAGGGCTGCAGATCCTGTTGGTTGAATGCTAAGGACATGGATTTTCCCACAAGAGACTTCCTATATATAACTTGTCTTAGACTCTTCAGTCATAAACATGTGTTCTGAAATTTAGTGTATACAGATCACAATTTGTGCTATGTTCTTCTCATTGTACAATACTTGGTTTAATGGAAATAAATATTCTGTTATTTTTCATCCTGTGACTTATCTGGTGCTTTTTTGATTTGAAGATATATTGACTCAAGATCACAAATTTGAAACGTATATGTAAGAAACAACAGGTCACTGAAAACAAATGGTTGTTCTAGGTAGCAACGATCACAAGCGTTGCTGGTTTTCACGTATATCCGTTGCTAGCTTGCAACGAATATTTGGCCCAGTTACCAACGCATATCTATGCGTTCCAACAGACCCAGCAACGCCACCTGTAGCAACGTATTTGGGATGCGTTGGTATTGACATTAGCAACATTTAAATAGGCTTTTAGCAACGGAAATATGTGTTGCTATATGGGGGTCTCCCTTGTAGTGATCACAAATATCTGTTATCGATATGTAGCACTGACTTGATTTGTAGTTGATCTCGAATGCCAAAGATATTCAACCTTGAATGATTGGATGTGTTCATTCATTGAAGTGGAGCAAACTTTAATTATTGTCAGTCTTGAATCGATTCAATGGGACATTGAAAATATTTAGTACAACAAATAAAGAAAATTAGCAACTATATGAATCTCAAATAGTGTAGATAAACGAATAACTCATTGTTGTTAATACAACCAAGATTATATCAAAGACGAATCGATAATTCTCTTTTCTTTCCCAGTCAAACACACAAAGCCACCTCGGGAAAAATTAGTGTCCATGTCTCTATGGTGTCAGTCCCGCATCACTTTGCTAGGATTCAGTGAGTCAAGAAAAAAAAACTACTTTGCCCCTATCGCAAATCGACTTCCTCTTGGTTAAATCCAAACAAGAGATACCACATTCTCTTCACTCTATTTCTCATTCACATGCATATTTTACTATAATCCAAGCATAATGTTATATAATTTTATGTGTTTATAAGCAAAATCCTTTGACCAACAACAGCAATAACAGATTGAATTGTTCTCCTTCATCTTTATATAGAGAAGATGCATTTCGAGGGTTGAGGTACACACAAACAAGTAAACTCGATCAAGTTTATTTTGTAGTATGATTGAAGCCTAGTGGCCGATATAGTGAAGCACACTGCGGGCGTTAGGATTGAGAGGTGTCGTGGAATCCAGAGTTCTTGATGGAGTCAGAGAGGTAATTTTTGTTGGCAAAGAAACTGCATTAGGATGGGGTCACATGGCTAGACACATATATTCCATCTATGATGAGAAGATCTGGACATCACCTTACATCTCCTTGTGGTGCTACTTTGGGTGCAGTTCCATCGATGGGCACAGGCTACTCTGGGCTTCAAATGTTACTTAACAAGCAGACTTTGACGAGATCCTTTGAGAGCAAAGCATCTTGGTGTGTGATCTGGGGAATCTTTGTGGTGCTCGAGTCTTTGTGGTGCTCGAGTCATAAGTAGTAAGGCAGAGGTGGATCAAGCCGTTACAGATTTCAAGAATGGCCGCCTTACTTGTTTCTTCACTAGAGATAAAACTTGGTAGGGTTCCCGTGAAAGGGAAGCATGAGTAGATAGTAGTTTGACACTGTTTGCAGATGCAAAAATTGTGCTGAAAGTTGTAAATATATTTCATCTGTAACTATAATTAAACTATCTAACACATGTTCCTAGAGTGCAATGTTGCTAAACTTATAAGAAGAATTGTAGATATTTTTTTTGTGCATCTAAGCATTATTACATACATGTTTGTCTTTTGGTTAGCTAGAATTGAGACAAATTCTTCTTGGGAAGCATCCATCTATAGATCAATTTGGTTTTGCAAAAATGATATTATGGTCTACAATGCAAAAGAAAAAACTTCCTTGTTGCATCTATCAAAAATTGCTTTGTAAAGAGGAAAGTGAGGTCGCAAAAACTACATGGTATTATTGGAAATAATGAGTATATGGTCATCCTCACAAAACATGTGGTGGTGTTTTGGAATTTCCAAATAGACTCTTGTTATTTTTATAAACCTTGTTTCTGTAGTTTGTGATTGTTGGGTAAGTGATGAAGGGAGTTTGCACTATAGCACAAACCATCGTAATAATTAATGGTTGTATACAAACTCTAGATATAGAAAGTAGTGTATCATTAGTCCAAGGTATGCAAAACCGAAAAACCCGAAACGGAATAAACATGGCCAGTAAACCTGTGAAACCGGTTTTCGATTTTTCTAAGCACACAGAGTCGATTTTGGGCGGAACCAACCGGTTTTACTATCCAGACCAGACCGGTTTTCAGCTTTTTTCCCGGTCTGGTTTTGCAGACCTTGCTTTATTTAGCATAGAGAGAGATATTTTTTTATTTTTATAGACGAGAGATATTTTTATTGCAACCCAGCAAAATTCGAGAGACTAATTAATGGGCTAACCCAGTGAAGCAGCGCGGCCTAGCAAGCTTTGGACGGCCTAAAGCTGAGAGACCGACTGTCGATGCTACGCAGCCCAGTAAGCCCGAATTCTGACCGGGGAGGACCTTTTGCAACAACGACGACGAGAAAGCCCAAAGGTTCCAAAGACGAGCCCAAAGTACTGGCAAAACTTGGACCAGGCGTCGTCCTCTCACGAACCCGGGCCGAATTTCGTGAGCTCGCCGCCCGACCGCTCTTCACTACACCGACCGTGAACCCCCAAAGTTTTCCTTCTCTTTTTTTTTTCCAGGCGAAAACCGAGCCAGTTGTGTATATATTGACAGTCCTACGGACTACTGCCGGAGTACAGTAACTGACGCAGCTTGGCTTGAACCTGAAGCGAGAAAATCTTCCATCATCAAATGTATAAAAGCGTGACACTCATTTCCCGGTTTGTTACTACAAATGATCAGGCGACCGAACACACTACTGACGCATGCTTTGCTTGCAAGCGCTGCGATCTTCGATATCGCGATTCCCGCGCGTGATTAGTTGACCCGACCCACGTAACTCGCCTTAGATATCTGCCCCCGCCACTTGCCGCGCGATCCGGCGGTGGGTTACGACTTTGAACTAATCCGCGAGTGAGCCAAGTCAAAGCGCGCGCGTCAGCGAAAGCCGTTCGAGCGAGCGAGCAAGGTCATGGGTGGTTAGTTAGTTCGTTAAGCGCGGGCCCTAATCCCCGGCCTCGATTCACGGGCACGCACCCGCGCGTCGCGTCCACCGTCTCGCTCGCCCCGCGCGCGCCGGCATGCATGCAGACTTTCAGAGCAACGGCTTCCGAGTTCAAAGCCGCGTTGGCGTGGGATTATCTATCTGATCATCAGCAGCGCGAGTCAACCGGGCACGTACCCGTCACCGTTACCAGAGCCAGCTCACGGCCAATGGGATTAGCAGCGACTGGTCTCCGGTCCGGCCGAGCGATTAAACAAAGCGGTTGGTTACTCTAAGCGAGCAGGATTAGGAATTGACTCGTGTTGTGATGAGCGTTCGGTGCACGACGTTTGTTGTTTTCCGGGCCCGGGAACAGAACAGAACAACCGGACAAACGATGAGCGCCGGCGTAGGTCACTCTCGACAGGACACATGCCCCTGGGCGCGGCCAAACGTGGGTCCCGCCTGAACACAGCGACGGCACATCAGAGGGACTCGCGCCGTGACATCGGATCGGTACGGGAGGTTTCTCGTTCCGGCCCTCGGTTTGATTGTTAATTCTATATAGCCCTTCTTCGTGACTTCTGTATATTTCGTCGACGGAACAGTGGATTACAGAATTGCGCCCGAGCTTTTCTTCCCATCGCGTCATGCTCCGCGTGCGTATGTGTTGTTTTGTATATGCGCCGCCGCAGACAGGTGCCATCGAGTTGTACTAGAACAATCCACACGTTTGCTACCTATACATGGAAACAAAAGTCGTATTATATGATGCACACGTCTCTAATACGTACGTAAGACAGTACTTGTCAAAGTAACACAGCTGGATGCACAATACGTTGTTCAATCTTTCCTGGAAAAAAATCATGCTTAAAGCTAACTATATACTACAGTCTACAAATATATTAAGGAACGAATTTACCATACGAACAACCATAGAAGCACAGTATTCACCGGGCAAGAAGACAACACAAGAAAATCAAAATGTCGAATGTTTTGTTGATTTGTTTGCCACCCGATCCGTCCGGCCATCCTAAACCATTATCCAAAAGATGCCTTCTGCAGAGAAATAAACAAAAGGAGGGGTACTAAAAAACAAAAAAAAAAGGCTTGCACCAACTTCTGTGCCTTTCCTGCTAGCGCCGCGCTGCCCTGCACCCCCTGGCTCAGCATCAGCACTTCATCAGTCCAAACGCGTCTTTCAGTCTTCATCTCCGGCCAGGAACACCTTTTTTCTTCTTCCAAACCGCCTCCTCCCCTCTTCTCACCCGAGTCACTTGCCTTCTCTCCTCTCCTCTCCTCTCCAGTATCCACAACTTCACTCGTCTCTCTCTCCTTCTTCCTCGCCGTGGAGGAATTCAGTCTTCGTCACCCTGGTAAGTTCCGAATTCAGTTCATCCCCTTAACCTTCCAGTGTGACCTTGAGTCCTTGATGCATGTTTTGTTTTTTGTTGTGTTATATCCCTGTGCCCGTCAGAGGTGGGGGTTTAGTATTCGATTCTGTTTCGCCGGTGGGGCGTGCTGATTAGCGTTTCTTCATGGGGTGGGCCGATTAGAGTTTCTTGGTGGGGTTCAGTTGTGTGGCGACGGAGCAGAGCAATGTCAGAGAGATAATCCCGATGGACGATCATGTGGGATTGATTGATGCGATTGTGATGTTTTGACTCGTCTGGTTCGGTTTCGTTGTTTCGAAAATTCTCTACATGGATACGGGTGGCTATGAGCCTATGATCCCTGTGTTCGCACCTTGTATTTATCTGCCTAATTTGTATCCTGTAAATCCTAGAGTGAAATACGGGAGCGAGACTGAAAAAGGAAAAAGCGATTTCTTTATCTCTAATTCTGAATGAGGAATGGTGGTATAGTGTAATTCCAAGTATATAAATTAAATTTCTTAATCCGTCGAATATCAACTTCTCGCCTTTCTGAATTCAGAAATGCAGAACTCTGAATTTCAAGGGTATTTGATTCTCTTGATTCTTACATGATTGTGTGGTTATGGTTTTCGTGGCCTGAATCCAGGGACTTCCAGGTGTTTGTAGTGTTAAGGACAGATGATAGTGGAAATTTAGTTATAAGACAAAAAGAGCTTCTATATATGTGTAGCAGATGTAAAGTTACCATTCGAGCAATCAGTGATAGCATTAGTCGGTTTAGACAGTCGTCCTCTTGCTTCAAGGAGAGGAAAATATTCAGTAGCTTAGTTTGCTATATATTCAGCTGTGCCTGCAAGAAGTAACGAAATGGAAGGTGAAAACGCCATTCATTTGTTCTTATGCCATGAGCGAATATCTGAATCAGTTGCCGCTTGTTCTAAGCGATTGGGGCAGAATCGACCGCATATTAAAGCAGGAAGATGTGCTCTCTTGGCACCGTGATCAAAGAAGAATAAATTAAACATGATTGTTAAGCATAGGCTATGTCATTTGCCAGTTGCGTTTCATTATACGGAGGGGAAACTAGTGTTCTACTTCTATCTGAAGCTCTAATATTGCATTTGTTCTGCTATTGTTACTTTTCTGTTTTTCTTGGTTATGTCATCAGCGGGTTGTATGGTGGAGGCTTAATTCAACTGCCCATCACCACTTTACAATTTGTAAGGGGAAGATTCAAATAATTGAATGGTTCAGTTCCCCTTCCATAGAAAGTTTCAATGCCAGACTATATGTGATGATGATGCAGCCTGAGGAGCTGCTGTCAAAACATGCTTAGTGAAGAGGAATTCGAATTCTCCAGGCATATTTTAATGTTGGCTTCCTGAATGGGTTAACGCATGTGCCGAAATATGTTTCTTGAACATGCCTAACTTCACACGGCAGTCTCACATTAGATGTTGTCTCTATTCATTTGATTGTATAATTGTGTTATCGGTCCATGCACAATCTATGAATAGCTCACGGCTGTTCTCTGCTGCATAAGGTCCGTTTTCAGGAATGCATCCATTAATTATGCCTTTTGACATCATAATTGTGCTGTCTTTGTACTAAAGGAATCATTGTGACCATCGTTTTTATCTTTAAAATAATATAATTTTCTCTTTGAGTGCAGGTATTTCCAAATTGTCAATTGTGGACACTTTCAGTTTCTAGAAGCCACTTTTTTCTATTACTTTTGGACCAGAAGTTGTGAATCGCAGGTCGGTGGGGTTTACATGGAGAACTCTCCTGATTCCTACTTCTCAGCATGGCCTCCTTCTGAGAGCTATGGTTTTGCTGCTGCTTCAGTACAATCATATGCAGAAGAAGGAAACATGCCACCTTCAAGCTATTTCATGAATGCCAGTTCAGATCACAGTTTAAAAGTCAGTGGGCATGGACAGAACTCTACTTTGCTCTCAAATGGATGCTTGTCTTACAGTGCCCATGCTGATTTGTTATCTTCTGAGATTCTATCTAAGGATAATCTTACTAACAGTATTATGGAGGTTCAACAAATGCAGAGCAATAGCAGTCAACAGAGTGATTTAGTGAACTCTGGGGTGCTTCAGCACAATTTAACATCTAGAATATTTCATCCGCAATTGGATGCCCCTGGATTTGCAGAACTGCCTCATACTTTATCCAGCTCGATTGATAGTAATGGCAGTGAAGTTTCTGCATTTCTCACTGATGTACATGCTGTTTCTTCAGCCTCAACTTTGTGTTCCACATACGAAAATGGTTCGTTATTCATGAAGCCAGTACATCTAGACACTTTCAATTTTGAAAGAGCACAGAATGATGTTATGTTGAACAAAACAGGCCTTCAAAATGGGAATATGTCAGTATTTGACAATGCTGCCTTAGCAACAATACATGTAATGCTCATTACATAGACATCCTTTCTTCCAAAAGGAAAAAAAAATTCTTCATAGACAGCTTCTAATCTTTTTCAGTCATTTTGTTTTCTGGTTCTTGTTGTTATGCAGGATAGCAAAGAGTTCATCAGTGGCAGGCTCCCCTCATTTGCTACGATTCCAGAGACGAACTTACCTGCCAGCACCTTCAAGACTCAGAAGCAGGTTTAGTTTCAAACAGTGTCACCAAATTACTATTGGCAACTGCATCTTACTATTCATTTTGTCTGTACCAGTAACTCAAATTACACAATGCAGGAGCAAAATGTGATGTGTGATTTTCCTGTCCCTGCTTTCGCTGCTCGTAACCAGATGGCAGTCACTGCAACACAAGGGACCCTGATTCCTCCAAAGGTTTTATTTTTTTCTATTGAACGTCTGTCCTCATTTGAAGAGCTCCTTGATATGCGGCTTTTCATCAGACTGTATTTGAGATGGGGTTCTTATTTGCAAATGTTTAGATGCCATCATGTACCAATGAAAATAAAAGTGAAGGCCCTGTTAGCCATCCTTCTGGTGTACAGGTCCAAGCAAACTCAGCTAATGGAAATGGTTCGGGTGTGAAGCCACGAGTAAGGGCTCGCCGTGGACAGGCAACTGATCCCCATAGCATTGCTGAACGGGTTAGTTTTTATTTTGAGATCAGCTCAGTTTAGGACCAATTGAACAATTGCATGACCTTTTTGAATTGTCTGCTTTCCTTTTTGTTTGTAGAATAAAGTTTTAACTGCAATTTCTATTTTGCTGCAGCTCCGTAGAGAGAAAATTTCAGATAGGATGAAAAATTTGCAAGACCTTGTCCCTAATTCCAACAAGGTATCCTTTCTTATTTTATTTAGTTTGCTCTATGCATTTTTTAGATTTGCAAATGTTCATCTAGCTAACGGTAAAAATTTGCTACTTGTACATAATACGAACTGTTTTCTGAATTATAGTTTGAAATCTACCTAGGGAGACAATAAACTGAATGTTTCAAAAAAAATTAGGTCCTTTTTTGGAGTAACGAAATTTTTATTTTCGGTTCTAGAAATACCTATAAATACACCGGACTGAATATTTGATCTTGTTGAGGCCAATCTATAACCATTACCTGTTTAGTCAGCACTTCACTTCCAGTTTAGTGCTGTTTCTAATACATTAGTGGTTTAAGGCCTGTTTGTATTGGAGATATTTCGTAGGCAGTTTCAAATATAGTCTAACTTTGAACTACATGCTAAATATCCCGATAAATACTACTCGTCCCAATACCCCTTTACTGCTGCCGCAGAGCTCGTTAGAGACAGCCAACATATCATACAAAATAATACAACAGTTTCACCTTTCCGTAAATGGTGTCAAACAATTTTTTTTGGTGTGAGCAGGCAGACAAGGCATCAATGCTAGATGAGATTATTGATTATGTAAAATTTCTTCAGCTTCAGGTCAAGGTATGGCTGTGAATAGTTTTTGAAACAAGCACAGGTAGCTTCGCCAGATGATTAACACTTCTGATTCTCGGTTTCAGGTCTTGAGCATGAGTAGGCTTGGTGCTACTGGAGCAGTTCTTCCCCTTCTCAGTGAATCTCAAACTGAGGTGCGAAACTTTTTATCGAGTTGTTCAATATACTGATGTATATCCGTGCACTATTGAGTTCGATTATGTACTTGGTGCACTGTCACACTTCATGTAGGGCTGTGGCGGTCAACCTCTGTCAGCTACAACCACAGCACACGGACTACCAGATGTACAAGATTCAGAAGATACCTTAGCCTTTGAGCAAGAGGTTGTGAAACTGATGGAATCAAGTATCACCAGTGCAATGCAGTACCTTCAGAACAAGGGATTGTGCTTAATGCCAGTTGCTCTTGCGTCCGTCGTATCTAACCAGAAAGGCATGGATACTGCTGCTATCGCTTCTCAAAAGTGAAAACATTTGCTCCTCCCATCAGCGTGAGGAAACAACTGCAGAAGTCAGAAGAACTCGATTGCTGAAGACACCACATATTTTGCGAGAACTAAAACGCAGGGGCATAAAGAGTATATATAAAGCTTGGCATGGCGGGTTGTCTTATAGAAGATAGGAAGTTAATCTAACAAATTTAGTTTACCTTCAGATCTACTAATTCGCTTCTCTGAACCTTTAGCCTTTGTGTGTCTTTCGCGCATCAGTTGATGTGCATTCCTTTTCTTTTTATGGCTTGAGTCAGGTTGCTAAGGGTATAGTTGCGTTTTGGAACCTGGGATGGTATGTGGGGTTTATATTTATGTATAAAAAAGCAAATTCAGTGAAGATATTTATGGTTGCGGCTTTTCTGTCTCCTCTCCCTGTGTGGTTTACATTTTGAAGGCCATGCGGGTAGCAGGGATCGATCCCTGGTTGGCTGGCTCCCCATGCTGATGTGCGATCTTGAATCTTTTAAACAATCACCGTGGTGAACCTTGTGAGACCAAACTGATGATTCAGTGCTGGTGCCTGGTACGCCTGGTAGACCAAACTGATGAAACACCGTGTGAACGTTGTGAGACCAAACTGATGATTCGGTGCTGGTGCCTGGTACGCCTGGTAGACCTTGTCATCATCTGGTAGGTTCAATAATGCTTGAAAGCTGCATCATGTTCTCTCTCTCTTATGCTCGAACCTTACGATGAATGAAGCAGTTTAATTATTTGTTGTTGTTGGGACATGTGAGCGGTTAGGATGCGAAACCTAAATATGACATGACACATCAACGAACTTGTTTCCCATGAATAAACATGATTTGGCCCAGCGTGTGAAGACATGCCTCAATTTATGCCCGAATTAGAGCCAACTGTTTTTCAATTGAGTGAAGTATTATCCTAAAGCCAAAGAAAAACTTTTCGAAATTGTAATTTGTCTCACAAACATGATAGAATGTAAATATCTTATGCCTGCCATAACAGGACTGAAATATGCACAAGTGCTCCAAGACAAGAGAATTGCCACCCATGGTTTAATTCATTCACCGTTGATAGTTGGATGGTTAGCAATTGTTTTAATAAGTCTTCCACATCACCAGATAAGACGGCCAAGTAGCCATTGGTGTCTAGTTGATTAAGGAAAATTACTATCAAATTATGATGATAATGTTCGTGAGGTAATGGCAGGGGCCCACCAAACCCAACCGATCGAGCAAGACATCGTGCGGCGACAAGAAACCATTTAGTGAATGTTGCTCTCTTTTTATGAATAGAAAACTTAAATGAATGGACCGTGCTAAGTGAATCCATGTGGGTTACTAAAATGATTGAACTCTTGCTGCCTACACAAAGCTGAGAGCTACGGAACAATAAAGTTCTTGCTCCAACCAAAATGGCAACATGAGGTTAAAGCTGCGATAGTAGTAGGGGAAACTTGTCGCTTTTTCTAAGAACGTTTTGACCCTCCATGTGGTGATTCAAATTTAAATTTATGTCATAAAAATAAAAGTTTTTTCAAACATGCTGAAACTTGTCGCTTTTTTTTCGGAAAACAGCACGGTTTGTTGTTATAGATACAACTGCTTATAAAATACTACCACTTCATAGTTTCGTCTGACATCAACTGACCAGCAATGACACGTAGATGCATCTACATACTACAATAATAAGAGGTACTAGATGAACCAAGTCAACTAAACATGCAGCCAAAATAATTGAAAGCATTGCTCCTTCCTACACAACATGATTGGCATTCCCTTCTCTACCCTTTCAACTACCACTACATGTTGCCATATATCATACCTTCCCTGTTGAGTCTTTCAATAAAATGGTACTAGTAGGTCTGTGACCCCATTCTGCTCTGTCCATCTCCTATAAATGCATTGTTTTCAGCCTAGTGGAAAGCCTCTTTGCTGAACACCTTGCCTCTCACCAGAAGCCAAATCAATGGCGGCCAGGGGCTCTTGTTATCACCACCCTTCTTCCTCCATGGCCATGATCAGCCGAAGGTTTGGCACAAGAAAGGAAGCCTTCAGGTTCAGCATCTCTGCTCATCGCAGCAGTTCTTCGTCGCAACTCTCCGTTGCTGTAACTGCAACAGACAGGAAGAAGGTAGGCGCATCGACATGGGTAGTACACGATCAGAGAGGTATGCATACGGAGTCTCTTGTTCTGAACTTTTTGTTTTCTAACTGCTAGGTGTTTGAGGACCAGTTGAGAGGGATAGTGTGCTACAGAGATGAGAAGGGGGAAATGATCTGTGAAGGGTACGACGAAGGCCCGAGGATCGGGATGCGATTGCCAGAGAAGGCCTGCTTTCCATGGTAAGCATCTGAATTCTGAATGTTTTGTTTCTTGATTCTTGGTATCGTTGCAAGGTTGGAAACGTACGATGAAAAAACATCCATGACTGTTTGGTCTGATTCTTTTGTGTTCGAAATTGTAGGCCTGTGGGGGTTCAAGTCACTGATTTCATCCAGCTGGCGACGCTCCGGGTTTTTGAGGACGCCGATGTTCTTCACCTCAACGGTGACCAGAAGAGGCAGCTCTGAACATGGAACTGATCATGTAAGCAATAAGTGTGTAGAGTGATGCTGTGTAACAATAACTGCAAGAGGTGTTGTTCTCATTTTAGCATAGAAGCACACGCAAGAAATGGTGGAAGCACTTCTGCAAGGATAAGATTGTTTATTTCACTACTTTTCTGCCTACATATAACGATCAAAAAGCAACCTGAATCTTTCTTTTCTTTGAGGAGAAAAGAGATCTAAATACCTGATTAAGGCGTAAATACTCCACAAGTTTGTTTGGCTTGCAGCTACTTGCAGCATGTGGCTGAGGTTAAGACTTAAGACTGTGAACAGCACTTCTTTTTTCAATTTCAACACAGAACAGAAAAGAAATTATTAAGTGAAATGATCAACACGATGAGGTTGATTGTAAATGCAGCTCTCTCATGTGGCCAGGTGGGTCTGAAGCTGTAGGCCTTTTTT
>LAPY01002817.1:28084-39289 GCA_000970635.1 Eragrostis tef
ATTTGGGTTTTGTTGGTGGTGGAGGGGGGTGGGGGGGGGGGGGGGGGGGGGGGGGGGGGGCCTCTCGCGGCTCTGCCAGTGGTACGGTGCTTGGACTTCTTTTTTTGGCCACGTGGTACTTTTAGCACTATAGGATCAGGTGCATTTTTGATCCTTTGCAGTCCAAAAGTGCTGCTCATCTAATATTTTTGCCTTCAGTTGGCATATACAGATTGTGGAGTAGCTAATAAGTAAAACAATCTGCTAAATAAGGCCGTAATGATGAAAATATCTTTTTCATAGTTCTGAAACGATGTGCATCAAGATTAGAACATTGCTGGATGAATGTATAATTTCTGCCTTGTAGGTGTGTGCAGAGTGAAATTTGTAAATTTATGTTTTGTACTTTTGTTTCTCTGTGTTGTTTCTGCCTTATCTGGTTATGGTTGAGCCCGCACATATATTTTACGTAGTGCTAGATTGGTTAATTTAATTTCTTACATGCCATTGTTGCTGCATTATAAGCATGCAACAACAATAATGTATTCTCCTTATTTTTAACCTGTTGAGGCACTTAAGCAGTTTGCAGTTGCTCTACTATTAATGCACCAATAGCCTGGTTTCCTCAGTCTCAGGCTGCTGTTTTTTTTGGCTATATTATGTTATGGTTTTCTGTTTTCTTTGCTTTTTTATGTGATTTCTTTTTATTACCTTCATAATTTATTTTTTTGGTGTTATGTATAGATACAAATTCTAGTACTCGAATTAATTGCAGTGTTGTTATGATTCTTGAACCCTATTTTAAAGAGTAGTTCCCTACTTGCCAGAACTGTCATATGATATTGGATACCTTCATATATTAAACACAACCCTAATGTGCTGAAAAAAATCAGAAGACATGGCTGGGGTTGAATCGGTTGAATGTGTTTGAACCGTTATGTGTCCTGTTGAGCCGTGATGTAGATGTCCCTTTAGGCGCCAATTTATATTGATTCAGCATTCCTGTACGCAATCCCTTTGCACAACCTCTATACATCAAACGTCATGCTATCATAGGATGCATCTCTTTAGTTCTTGAGTACCAATGTTTGAGGGAAAAGGTCTGTAGGACAAACAGCTGTGATATGTAAATTAAGTTTGTGGCCGCGCAATTTTTTATCTGCTTTTGTTTCAGTTGTTCATGCATCTATGAAACAGGTACAAGTTGGGAACTCCCCAACCTATAAGCTTGAAAGGAAGCTTGGAAAGGGTGGATTTGGACAAGTATATGTTGGTCGACGTATTTCATCTCCTCGTCTCGGTGACAGGAACCCTGGTGCAAGTGCTTTAGAAGTCAGTGTATCTCCATAAATGTTCATAATTTTGGAACTGAAACTGGTGTAGTTTTATCGATCTTGATGCTTCCATATCTGTCAGGTAGCACTGAAATTCGAACATCAAACCAGCAAGGGTTGCAACTATGGAGCTCCTTATGAGTGGCAAGTATACAAGTGAGTCTGGGCTAGTTAGTAGTTGTTGTTACTTGCCTATCCTTTCCTTATTCTTTTTAATGATACTAAGATCTTGGCTACTTATAATCTCTCTTGTTTATGAAAAACCTTCCTTTGGCAGCACCCTTAGTGGAAACCATGGTGTCCCACGGGTACACTACAAAGGAAAGCAGGGCGAGTTTTACATCATGGTATTGTACAATGCATTTTTGTTTATAGGGGGACATACCATTATAACATTTATATTTGTTCAATTGTACATCTGTACAATGCATTTTTGTTTATAGGGGGGCATACCATTATAACATTTATATTTGTTCAATTGTAGATATAGATATGCTAAACATAAAAAAAATCACTGAGTTTTGAGGATTTAATTTTCTTGTTTTTACCATAAGAACCATCAGCAATTTGGCAATTCTATTTGGCTTGCATGCAGGTTATGGATATGTTAGGACCAAGCCTGTGGGATGTTTGGAATAATTCCCACTCGTGGGTATCTTCTCACCTGTTGTAATTAATGTTAAAAGTTCATACTTAACCTTTTGAGTTATTTTTGGTCTCGATCTTTTGCAGGATGTCTGTTGAGATGGTTGCTTGTATAGGTATAGAAGCCATCTCCATACTGGAGAAGATGCACTCCAAAGGGTAATTTGATGTGTGCTGTTCAGATGGGACCCTCAATTTGTCTTGTATGATTGTTTCGAAGCTATGTCTCATAACACGCATATATGACAGGTATGTCCATGGTGATGTGAAACCTGAGAACTTTTTGCTTGGTCCTCCTGGAACCTTAGAAGAGAAGAAACTTTTCCTTGTTGACCTTGGGTTGGGTAAGTTATAATCAGATCATCCAAGTATGGTATTATGTCTTTTTTGCTGTCTGATATTTATGTTGCTTCTTTTTATTTAATATTTGGCATTATTGCAGCTACTAAATGGAAAGATGCTGGCTCAGGGCAGCACGTTGAATATGACCAGAGACCTGATATCTTTAGGTTGGTTTGGCATACTCTAGTCTAATGTGTACTTTACCACACATGTTACTTCATTTGAATGCTTTTGTCACTTGTGTTTGCTTCTGTAAACAGGGGAACTGTTCGTTATGCTAGTGTGCATGCCCACCTAGGAAGAACTGGGAGCAGGAGAGATGACCTTGAATCTCTTGCATACACGCTTATTTTTCTTCTCCGCGGCCGCCTCCCTTGGCAAGGATTCCAGGTTAATTCAGTTGATCTGTGATATCTTTTTTTTTAACTCCTACCCTTTTCTCTAACCCTAATTCTTTGATTTATTTAGGGCGAGAACAAGGGTTTTCTCGTGTGCAAGAAAAAGATGGGAACCTCTCCGGAGTCTTTATGTGGCATCTGTCCACAACCTTTCAAGCAATTTGTTGAGTATGTTGTGAACTTGAAATTTGACGAAGAACCGAATTATGCAAAGTGCATCTCTCTTTTTGATGGCATCGTCGGTCCTAATCCGGACATTAGACCTATAAACACGGATGGTGCTCAGAAGGTAGCTTATTCCTCTAGCATCTCATTTCTTTTACCATTTTCATTAGCCAAGTACTTGTTCATGCCATGCGTTTTCGGTAAGTAATTTGTGATCCATTGTCTTTGGAGCCATTGCTTGTGTATTTCTCGAACACACAGGAGCGCTGTTTCATTTTATGAGAGAAAGATGGATCAAGTGCATATGTACACCCTAAACCAACCTCATGGCTCTAAGTGCTTTTGCTCTCACGGTCCCACCATGCACCAGAGATCATCTGAAATGCTCGGGGTAACTTGTGCACCCCAGGTGCAGCACCATTGAACACCACATTGTTCCTGTGTTTCCATATCAACCATGCACATAGGATGATTAGGGAGTTATTACATGCTTTCTTCTGGTACTTCATCAACACGATCCACATTGTTCCTGTGTTTCCATATCAACCATACACATAGGATGATTGGGGAATTATTACATCCTCTTCTGGTACTTAACACGATGGAGAGCCCTTCATCACCAATCATCTAACATCAAGTCCTCTTGTGAAGGTGGAAGTGATGAAAATCCCGCACCGGTTAACACCTTGGTCCAGACCTTCCTTTCAAAAAAACACAGCTGATTAGGCATACTTTCTCACATGCAAATAGGCAATTATCTTTGGTCTCCTAACTCCAAAGGACGACATACTTTGTTACAAACAAACAGGCAATTACCTCCCTTAGCCTTTTGTCTCCCTTTCCAAAGAAGTCCTCCTCAGATTTTGTCCGGCATCGTCGGTCCTAATCCGGACATTAGACCTATAAACACGGATGGTGCTCAGAAGGTAGCTTATTCCTCTAGCATCTCATTTCTTTTACCATTTTCATTAGCCAAGTACTTGTTCATGCCATGCGTTTTCGGTAAGTAATTTGTGATCCATTGTCTTTGGAGCCATTGCTTGTGTATTTCTCGAACACACAGGAGCGCTGTTTCATTTTATGAGAGAAAGATGGATCAAGTGCATATGTACACCCTAAACCAACCTCATGGCTCTAAGTGCTTTTGCTCTCACGGTCCCACCATGCACCAGAGATCATCTGAAATGCTCGGGGTAACTTGTGCACCCCAGGTGCAGCACCATTGAACACCACATTGTTCCTGTGTTTCCATATCAACCATGCACATAGGATGATTAGGGAGTTAGCTTTCTTCTGGTACTTCATCAACACGATCCACATTGTTCCTGTGTTTCCATATCAACCATACACATAGGATGATTGGGGAATTATTACATCCTCTTCTGGTACTTAACACGATGGAGAGCCCTTCATCACCAATCATCTAACATCAAGTCCTCTTGTGAAGGTGGAAGTGATGAAAATCCCGCACCGGTTAACACCTTGGTCCAGACCTTCCTTTCAAAAAAACACAGCTGATTAGGCATACTTTCTCACATGCAAATAGGCAATTATCTTTGGTCTCCTAACTCCAAAGGACGACATACTTTGTTACAAACAAACAGGCAATTACCTCCCTTAGCCTTTTGTCTCCCTTTCCAAAGAAGTCCTCCTCAGATTTTGTCCATAACTCGTGTAACCCATTTAGGCATGTCCAATGCAATTAAAGTGCATATGGGGATGGCAGTGTGGACAAACTTGACCAGAACAGTGCGTCCAGCTTCGTCCAGGAACGCCGCCGTCCACTCAGGCAGTTTGTCCAAAACTTTCTCAATCCATGGATGAAGATCGGCTTTGTGTAATTTTCTGTCCGAGATGGGGAGTCCCAAGTACTTACAAGGGAATGACTAATATGCTACATTACTATGCAGTCCGAAATAATGATTAATGAAATATTTGAATATTCCACATTTTCAGTTTTCATTGCGTGTTGTAGATAATTACCTGTTTCATTTATGTTGTGTTAAGTTTCTGCTGAATGGCTAATGCTTGATTGGGTTACTGCCAGCTTATATATCAAGTCGGTCAGAAAAGAGGCCGGTTAACAGTTGATGAAAATGATGATGAGCAACCAAAGAAGAAGATTAGAATGGGGATGCCAGCAACTCAGTGGATTAGTATATACAATGCCCGTCGACCTATGAAGCAGAGGTCTGCATGACACATAAATCTGCTTTATATCAATAAGGAGGTTTTTCTGTTGTCTTACAACATTTGTTC
Source organism: Eragrostis tef (assembly GCA_000970635.1). NCBI lineage: Eukaryota > Viridiplantae > Streptophyta > Magnoliopsida > Poales > Poaceae > Eragrostis > Eragrostis tef. The sequence goes on from LAPY01002817.1 coordinate 33,207, forward strand.
ATCAGGTATCACTACAATGTAGCGGATAATAGATTACTGCAACATATTCAAAAAGGAAATGAAGATGGCTTGTTTATTAGTTCAGTTGCCTCCTGCTCAAATTTGTGGGCTCTGATTATGGATGCTGGCACCGGTTTTTCTTCTCAAGTATACGAACTTTCTCATTACTTTCTTCACAAGGTAAGCACTTTTGATCCAGCTTATTTCCTTTTTTTCTCTGTTTTTTGTTGGATATCGATACTTTACTGAAGAGGTTTATTCCATGATATCTCATTTGTCATTTGCATGGTGTTTTGTCTGGTTGTTACTGCTTTTAACTTGCCTTTGTTGTGTTAGGAATGGATACTGGAGCAGTGGGAGAGAAATTACTACATCACCGCATTGTCTGGTGCGAGCAACGGCAGCTCTTTGGTTATCATGTCAAAAGGTAATATCAGCGTTCCAGCTTTATGCCTGGCTGCAGAACAAATGGATTTATTATTTCCTAGAGGGAGGGAAGCTTGACCCACCTGGGAGGGACGAGGTGGCTTTTAATGAAGAAATAGGCATCCAAATTCACATCAAAGGGAATTCAAACTTGGGTTGCCTAGGTGTACACCTCAACCAACTCAGTTCCTCCATGGAGAAATAAAAATTCACATGTCGTTTCCCTCACATTTGTGTTTTGTTTAAAATATACATAACAATCGCTTGAAAATCATGATAGCCTTACAAAAAATTAACTACTCTCTCTTTCTGATACCATTTTCTTTTAAATAAAGTCCTTTAACATCTAATGTAAGAGCTATGCTTGCAACTGCCTCATACTCAGGATGGATTGAGCTTTATCTCTTACACAACAGTTTCAGTTTGTATCCACAAATTTATACTAGAGCTAAAGATGTTTTTGGTTGGATGTTGTCGTGGGAGCACTTGGATGGAATACTGGCTTCTGCTCTAATGGACAAAGTAATGACTCAGTGTATCTCTGCAGGAACACAATATGCACAGCAGTCATACAAAGTAAGTGAGTCATTTCCCTTCAAATGGATCAACAAAAAGTGGAAGGAGGGTTTCTATGTGACTGCCATGGCGACAGCAGGAAGCAGATGGGCTGTTGTTATGTCTCGCAATGCTGGTTTCAGTGCTCAGGTATGTGTTACCGTGTCATTGATTTTTGTGTTTGTTTATGCAAAACCTTTAATAAACAATTGATACTCATAATTTGAGAATTGCAATAATCTAATCCTGAAGCGAATACCTATTTCCTTTATAGGTCGTGGAGCTTGATTTCTTATACCCAAGCGAGGGCATCCACATGCGTTGGGACAATGGCTACCGCATCACAGCAACAGCTGCCACATGGGACCAGGCGGCTTTCATCTTGAGCGTCCCCCGGAGAAAGCCTACGGACGAAACGCAGGAGACCCTGAGGACAACTGCTTTCCCCAGCCAACATATAAAGGTGATTTGATGTTTCTGCCTTTTCCATTTTGTGATTTATAAACTCTAGATAGATATGGTAGGCAGGATCAATTTTCCACCTGCTGATCAATCTGTTTACAGGACAAATGGTCAAAGAACCTGTACCTAGCTTCCATTTGCTATGGGAGATCGGTGTCTTGAATCGCAATCGAGTTGATTGGTATGAAGTTCAACTGATATCAACCGTTGGTGTTATGAGCAGATGTGGGAGTTTTGAAGCACAAATTTTACTAACTTAACTAACAAAAGGTAACCTAATAATAAGTATATGAGAAGCACAAATGGGGTTGTTTCGCCAGCATGGAGTGAGAACGGCGTGCTCTGTTCGTGTGGCTTGGTTGTGTATAAGTTATCCAAAGCATTAGGTATGGTGTAAAGAAAGTAAAGTGCACCTGCTTAAATATATTGTGTATATAAATTCAGTCAACATGCACCTTTAGATAGCCCGTCGCACCTTCAGTCAAACGAGCTGTGTTCGTGCTGTTCATGTTGCCGTGACTTCCTGAGTGCGTTGTCTGATATGCTGTCGCGCTCCAGCTCCAGGCATGCAGCAAGCTGCAAGCGATGTTCAGCATGGTTATTACGGACGTGCTTATTTCAGTTTTGTTTTTTAAAGGCAATATGCCCGTTAGAGGCTTTTTTAAACAGTTGATGAAAATGATGATGAGCAACCAAAGAAGAAGATTAGAATGGGGATGCCAGCAACTCAGTGGATTAGTATATACAATGCCCGTCGACCTATGAAGCAGAGGTCTGCATGACACATAAATCTGCTTTATATCAATAAGGAGGTTTTTCTGTTGTCTTACAACATTTGTTCATCAGGTATCACTACAATGTAGCGGATAATAGATTACTGCAACATATTCAAAAAGGAAATGAAGATGGCTTGTTTATTAGTTCAGTTGCCTCCTGCTCAAATTTGTGGGCTCTGATTATGGATGCTGGCACCGGTTTTTCTTCTCAAGTATACGAACTTTCTCATTACTTTCTTCACAAGGTAAGCACTTTTGATCCAGCTTATTTCCTATTTTTCTCTGTTTTTTGTTGGATATCGATACTTTACTGAAGAGGTTTATTCCATGATATCTCATTTGTCATTTGCATGGTGTTTTGTCTGGTTGTTACTGCTTTTAACTTGCCTTTGTTGTGTTAGGAATGGATACTGGAGCAGTGGGAGAGAAATTACTACATCACCGCATTGTCTGGTGCGAGCAACGGCAGCTCTTTGGTTATCATGTCAAAAGGTAATATCAGCGTTCCAGCTTTATGCCTGGCTGCAGAACAAATGGATTTATTATTTCCTAGAGGGAGGGAAGCTTGACCCACCTGGGAGGGACGAGGTGGCTTTTAATGAAGAAATAGGCATCCAAATTCACATCAAAGGGAATTCAAACTTGGGTTGCCTAGGTGTACACCTCAACCAACTCAGTTCCTCCATGGAGAAATAAAAATTCACATGTCGTTTCCCTCACATTTGTGTTTTGTTTAAAATATACATAACAATCGCTTGAAAATCATGATAGCCTTACAAAAAATTTAACTACTCTCTCTTTCTAGCACCATTTTCTTTTAAAGAAAGTCCTTTTACATCTAATACATAAGAGCCATGCTTGCAACTGCCTCATACTTAGGAATTAGGATGGATTGAGCTTTCTCTCTTACACAGCAGTTTGTATCCACAAATTTATGCTAGAGCTAAAGATGTTTTTGGTTGGATGTTGTCTGGGAGCACTTTGATGGAATATTGGCTGCTGCTGTAAATGGACAAGGTAATGACTCAGTGTATCTCTGCAGGAACACAATATGCACAGCAGTCATACAAAGTAAGTGAGTCATTTCCCTTCAAATGGATCAACAAAAAGTGGAAGGAGGGTTTCTATGTGACTGCCATGGCGACAGCAGGAAGCAGATGGGCTGTTGTTATGTCTCGCAATGCTGGTTTCAGTGCTCAGGTATGTGTTACCGTGTCATTGATTTTTGTGTTTGTTTATGCAAAACCTTTAATAAACAATTGATACTCATAATTTGAGAATTGCAATAATCTAATCCTGAAGCGAATACCTATTTCCTTTATAGGTCGTGGAGCTTGATTTCTTATACCCAAGCGAGGGCATCCACATGCGTTGGGACAATGGCTACCGCATCACAGCAACAGCTGCCACATGGGACCAGGCGGCTTTCATCTTGAGCGTCCCCCGGAGAAAGCCTACGGACGAAACGCAGGAGACCCTGAGAACAACTGCTTTCCCCAGCCAACATATAAAGGTGATTTGATGTTTCTGCCTTTCCATTTTGTGATTTAAACTCTAGATAGATATGGTAGGAAGGATCAATTTTCCACATGCTGATCAATCTGTTTACAGGATAAATGGTCAAAAAACCTGTACCTAGCGTCGATTTGCTATGGGAGATCGGTATCTTGAATCCCAATTTCTGAGTTGATTGGTATGAAGTTCAACTGATATCAACCGTTGGTGTTATGAGCAGATGTGGGAGTTTTGAAGCACAAATTTTACTAACTTAACTAACAAAAGGTAACCTAATAATAAGTATATGAGAAGCACAAATGGGGTTGTTTCGCCAGCATGGAGTGAGAACGGCGTGCTCTGTTCGTGTGGCTTGGTTGTGTATAAGTTATCCAAAGCATTAGGGTATGTTGTAAAGAAAGTAAAGTGCACCTGCTTATATGTTATGTGTATATAAATTCAGTCAACGTGCGCCTTTGGATAACCAGCCCATCGCGCCTTCAGTCAAACGAGCTGTGTTTGTGGTGTTCATGTCGCCCGTCGCCGTGACTTCCTGAGTGCGTTGCCCGATATGCTGTCGCGCTCAAGGTATGCAGCAAGCTACGCGTACTTATTTCAGTTTTTTTTTTTAAATGAAACGAAGGCAATAGGCGTGATTGGTTTCCTTCCTAGCGTAGTCTGGCTCGTATCCGATCAGCCTGGCCGCCACGAGCCTGGCTGCATGAGCCCTGATGTTTGGTTGTTCGTATTCAACTAGCCTGGTTGGTTGGAGCTGCTGATTAGTTACCAGCATATGCATGAGATGACAGCCTTTTGTAGTGTTTTTGACCACCCAAGCGCATGCACTTTGCATCAACCGGGCCTGCCTCTGGAGATGCGACCAATTTTCTCGCATCCCCGGATGCAGGTTGAGCGAGCCTTTTTGCATGCCATGAGCCTGGCTCAACTCTTGAGTGCAGGAGACCAATCAAGACCAATTTGCATCCCGTGAGCCTGGTTGCACCCATATTCAGGTAACCAATCAGCCTCAATATGACCGTTAGAGGCTCTACAAGAAGCTGCAAGCGATGTTCAGCGTGGTTATTACGGACGTGCTGGTAGCCTTTTCTGTGTGTTGACGAGGGAATCCCCCCGTACCGGGCCATGGTGAAGCCTTCTACAGCATGAGTCGGACGCGTGAAATCTTGAAGGACACCCCAGCCGTGATTTGCGCTTGCAACAGTGTCATTCATCCAATAAAATCGAGGTGACAGACAGCGTCTCAGATTGTAGCCTCCCTCCGATCTGTCATCCCCGAAGCCATAGAACAGGATGGCAAAACCCAATTTCTGTCAGCTCTCTACAATCCATGCCCTGCTGCGCGAAACTACAATTTCCAGCATTTCGTTAACAATGGAAGCGCCCGTATGCAGTTAACACAAACCCAGTGAAATATTAATGGATTCTCCTCTCATTTGTCATGCTTTTGTAGAATTCCTTACAACTGTAATAGTCGCCAACCTCCCTAAATTTGCCAACCAAAACCCTAGTAATGGGAAATGGATCGATGCTAGGGATCCGCCTGCAAAAAAAAAAGAAAAGAACATCAGTTCGATTTGTAGAGTAAACAGAGAGTCTACTCTGAGCTGACTTGTACCAGCCCAGCCTTTTCCTACAGGCTTTTTTTTTTGGAGACTCCTACAGGCTATTTGAGTTGACGCATCAGGCAGGATTAGGGGGGGCATCCCTGCACGTCACCGCGCGCTGCAAGTCTGGACTTGCCATCAGAGTAACGTTGCGATAGTGATTTTGCGGCAGTAAAATGGATTCCCCTCATTGCGATAGTGATTTTGGGATTAACTTTTTCTTTAAGAAATCTTTTTGTGCATTGTGTGTTGCGCTGTACAGATTTTTTTTCACCCTCACGTCTATAAACGCACATACACAAACTGTATCTATAAGCATCTACGAAGACTGAGTCGGGAAATTCTTAGTATCAGTCACCACTGACTTCTCGTTGTCTACAATCACGTTGCTTACCACTGAACGCACAATGACATTAAATTTTAGAAAATTCGCTCACACAAGAAGTCCAACTCAAAACATGAGGTGTTACTTAAACTCTTAAAAACGCTAGTTTACATGCCTTTTCGCTCTACTTGTATAGACTTACTATAAGATACAACCTGAACATGACTTTATTTCAAAATATAAAAGATAGTAAAGATAAAATAAAATTTATTATTGTTGACGAGTTTGTAGGTTAAACAAAATAAGAAACGTCATAATCGTTTACTCCATAGCAAAGATTTATATTTATATAGTTTTATAGGCTTTGGAAGTTGACTCCGACGAGACTGCTTGTAAAATTCGATAATAAACAAAAGAACT
>LAPY01002818.1:3762-27624 GCA_000970635.1 Eragrostis tef
AAAGTTTTTCGTTGATAATACAAAATTGAGTTCCTTTGAAATATGTACAGCATCTATGTTAAGTGTGTGCAATCTGCTTTATGGTATATTAGATACCTATAAAACCAAGCATTGTATCACAGCCAGTGTAAAATATATTATAAAACCAAACATTGTATACCAGTGTAAAGCATATATTATGAAGCTATCTTAATACACAAAAAGCAGCGTAAAGAAAAGTTGTTGGAGATCACACCGAAGCCACTACCTGACCCGCACGAAGACCAACCTTTATCAGCGAAGGAGGAGCGGAGAAAGACCCATGCGAAGATCATCTGCATGCTACGAAGAAAGAATGGAAGTACAGATAACGCATGCTAGCATCTAGCTCAACTCAATCCAGCTAAGAGTCGTATTGAGATGGCCAATGACATTCATGTAAATATGACCTTCCTCCTCCCTATAAATATGGAAGAGGATGGACCTGTACGATCACCTGTTTTTCGGGCCACGAGCCAAAGGAATCAGCACTCGAACCGCACAAAACTCTCTGTGAACACTTAACCCCTTCGCCCGGCATCACGGGCCAAGGAGGGCTTCGCGTACCTCGGTAAAGCAGGGAACCTGAACGCCGTCACCTTCGCCCGGGACTCCAGACCAGAAGGAGGGCTTCGCACGCATCGGTCTACGACCCTGTTCGCTCGGAGGACTTCGTGAGGTGATCCGGAGATCCCCATCACCTTCGACAACCTTCGATCGAACGAGAACTTCATCAACTCTTCGTTGGAGGGCTTCGACGTCTCATCAAGACCTTCGATCTCCCAATAACACCCTTGCTTGCCCTATGGTGACTCATTGGTGGATGGATAGTGAACTCATTGCTCGGATCTGCTGCGCCAATAGCGTGTCGAGGACGACGAGGCAAGAGTTTCTTCTTCTTCGGGAGGTATCTCATCGGGAGCAGGAACATGGAGCGGATTTGGTGAATAGCGTGTATCCAATTGTAGGCTCCAAACCTGAATTTCATGACACCGATTAATTTCTATTTGAATCGATGTATGCTAAACCATGTACTTAGAGATAACTTTTTTGGCTAAAACATACTCTGTCCTTGTTCCTGGAGGGAGTAGCTTTTTAAAAAGATTCAAATAGAAATTAATTAAAACATACTCTGTCCTTGCTAAACCCCTTTTTCACAAATGAAAAAACTTTTAGCACCAATTTTGTCATGCGTCAATAATTAATTGGAACATTAATAACACATAGAAAAGATTAATTGGCCATGCACGGCTCAGCAACTAAAAAGGTCAAGTTCAAGTCCATCCATGGTATTTAGATGGACTAGAATTCAGGCTGAATGATATCAAACCAGACCCATCCCTATGAACAGAAACAATTGACCCGCATTGCAGCCAGGCAGTCTTCCACTAACAGCCAGCCATTACATACGAAAGATCAAGTGCTCAACTCGATCTTCTTACAAAATGGATCAACTAAAGCTACATTGTTATCCTTACAGTCATCTGTAATTACTTGCCATAGTTCCGGTTGGAAGGTTTGCCCCTCTGGTTGTTTTTCCCTCTCAAAATTGCTACAGTCGGACCAATGGCACTGCTTCTTAGCGCTCTTAATGACCAGGCAGATGTGCTAGCATTTGGTGTCCATGTTCCCCAGCCATTTTCCTGAACATCAGGCTTCTCAGGCTTCTCATTCGGTACCTCAACAGTTTCTTCCCAGACTGTTTTATGTGTCTTTTCTGCACAATAAGTTGTTTCATATTACCATACGAACAAGATCGTTTGGTGTGGTAAGCAAAAATTTAGAATGGCAAGGTCGATACCTGGTGTGGCTTTCGGAGTTTTAGTGTTGTTTCGCACCGATGGAGCTACCTGGCTGTTAATGTCACCATTGCTTTTGTCTAAGGGGTTTGGCGTTCGAGCCAATGATCCGCCTTTCTTGCCTGATTTTGCAAAAGGAGTACTTAAAGCCGATGTTGCAGAGTCAATGCCTTTCAGTAGCCTTACATCAACAAGAGATGCGTACTCGATCTGCAGAAGAAACCCAGAATGATGCATACCAGATTATAAATAGCTGTTACAGTTAGAAAATGGAGAAGCATAGATTACCTCCAAGGAGCCATCTTCCTTGTAGGGCGATGTATCCATAAGCATATCTGAATCGTCCTCAGTTATTTTTTCCTCACTGATGATTGGATACTCCGGAACAGGTAAGAGAATGATTCTCAACGATATGGGATCATATATCAGAACTTTACCAACCTGAAACAATAACAGGAGAAATGCATCTTAGTTTTGCTGAAACCCTGAAACCCAATGCTGTTACTTAGTCAAATATTCACAATGCATATTCTATTCATGTTTCCCTAGCATTCAGAAACTGCTTATATGAGCTTGAAATATCATCACTTCCATTTCACAAGAAAAATACCCCAGGTAAAAGGGTATTTGTAAGCCATTGCTTAGATTATGTCATACACGGTATGAAGAAAGCTCCGGACACCATGATGAGGACAGCTCAACCAATCGATAGGCAATCAGATCGCCCTCCTGCAATGTATAAAAGAGGGATAAACAGTTTGAGCAAGACAAACTAGTCGTATAACTTCGTATAATAGGCTTGCCCCTCTGGTTGTTTTTCCCTCTCAAAATTGCTACCGTCGGGCCAATGGCACTGCTTCTTAGTGCTCTTAATGACCAGGCAGATGTGCTAGCATTTGGTGTCCATGTTCCCCAGCCATTTTCCTGAACATCAGGCTTCTCAGGCTTCTCATTCGGTACCTCAACAGTTTCTTCCCAGACTGTTTTATGTGTCTTTTCTGCACAATAAGTTGTTTCATATTACCATACGAACAAGATCGTTTGGTGTGGTAAGCAAAAATTTAGAATGGCAAGGTCGATACCTGGTGTGGCTTTCGGAGTTTTAGTGTTGTTTCGCACCGATGGAGCTACCTGGCTGTTAATGTCACCATTGCTTTTGTCTAAGGGGTTTGGCGTTCGAGCCAATGATCCGCCTTTCTTGCCTGATTTTGCAAAAGGAGTACTTAAAGCCGATGTTGCAGAGTCAATGCCTTTCAGTAGCCTTACATCAACAAGAGATGCGTACTCGATCTGCAGAAGAAACCCAGAATGATGCATACCAGATTATAAATAGCTGTTACAGTTAGAAAATGGAGAAGCATAGATTACCTCCAAGGAGCCATCTTCCTTGTAGGGCGATGTATCCATAAGCATATCTGAATCGTCCTCAGTTATTTTTTCCTCACTGATGATTGGATACTCCGGAACAGGTAAGAGAATGATTCTCAACGATATGGGATCATATATCAGAACTTTACCAACCTGAAACAATAACAGGAGAAATGCATCTTAGTTTTGCTGAAACCCTGAAACCCAATGCTGTTACTTAGTCAAATATTCACAATGCATATTCTATTCATGTTTCCCTAGCATTCAGAAACTGCTTATATGAGCTTGAAATATCATCACTTCCATTTCACAAGAAAAATACCCCAGGTAAAAGGGTATTTGTAAGCCATTGCTTAGATTATGTCATACACGGTATGAAGAAAGCTCCGGACACCATGATGAGGACAGCTCAACCAATCGATAGGCAATCAGATCGCCCTCCTGCAATGTATAAAAGAGGGATAAACAGTTTGAGCAAGACAAACTAGACAAAATAATAGCGTAACATAGCAGCTTTTGTAAAGATGAAAGCTTAGTTGAATTAAAAAATTGCATGCTTTGATATTCAACTATGCAAGTGTATAAAACATGGAATTAAGGCTTGAATAAAATTACCAAAAAGAATTTTTCCTCAGAAGGTGAAGATTTTAGTCTCAAAAATTGGCAACATTATCTAGGGCAGATGGAGAAGATGAGAATAGTAATTGACCATGACAGGCATGATTTGGTTTGGATGAAGGCCAGGTGTGTCATGTCAATTACTATTGACTAAGGCAAGCACTATTTCCTGGGTCCTAGTGACATTTTAGCTGGACAAAAGCTGCATGCCCTTTCAGTTCAGTTTGTCAAGGGCTACTTAGGAAACGATCCCACAAATATAATAAACTATAGATATTTAATCTGTTCTCCCTTGTTGCACCCTCAAAATGCATATCAATTGCGTTACCACCCCCTGTGCCTTTAACTAGCATAATACTTCAACACAACTCCTAGTAAAGGAAAATATAAATTGTTGTATGTTGTCAAACAGAGAAAATGTTCATTTCAATCCACAACCTTTGCCGATCCATGCACTTCATATCCTGACTATGTTTCCTGACATGACAAATAAATTGTCCCACGTGCCTTGATTGAGCACAAGACTAGACAACCAAATTAGAAGCCACCTGTTTTTCAGGATGCAACATTGACATTGTTGGATATAAATTACCATATTATTTTTCATATTTAATTTCTGACAATCTCCCATCCCAGTTTGAATTGAAGTAATACCTTTGGAAGTCGCGTTAGAGGGTACAAGGTCTCAAAATCCAAAGGACCATCAGTAGACTTTTCTTCGTCAGCAATAGCCTTCACACTTGCTGATTCATTAATACCTTCTCCGACTTTTTGATAATCCACACCACAAGAACCGTTATCAGTAATATTACTATCCAGCACATGATTAACTTCAGGGCTAATTCCATTTATTCTCGTATCATAGTTGATATCAGTGTTTTTCTTCTTTGAGTTATTCATTCCCCATTTCTGACCCTTCTTTTTGCTCATTGTTCCACTCCATTGAAAAGTGCCCTGGAACCACAACCACAAAACATCAATGAGATAACGAGGAACTCAAAATAGTAAAACTTTCAATATTTTCAAATGAGGAAGGAATTTGCTGTATTCATTTCTCCAAGGCAGTTTAGCATACCCATCTAACTTATATGCTACCTTCAACTATATTATATTTTAAGTAGGAGCTTTGTTTACTCCATGACTCCATCGTTCATCCAACATGGCCCCACCAAATAATTCTCACAATCTCACCAAGGTTATTGTTCCAGGAAATTTCTTGTGTATAATAAGCAACCTATGGTACCAATAATCTAACAGCAATTTAACAATTGAAAACAAAAATCTCAAAATCCAAGATGCTCTAACAAGCACGAGGGCAATCAAGCCCAAGTTACGTTTACATGCAAAAGCATTTATATGGCAAAAATCCATATCGAGGTACGGATGACAAAGTAAGTTCTGTTAATACATCCAGGAGGATACAAAGTATATTAAAGAAATTTTAAGAGCAGTGATCCTACGACGAATAACTGAAGAGAAAAGAGAACAATGAGAAACCTGTGTGTCATTTGCTGGTGACTTATCCAGTTCTCCACCTATAAACATTACGATTATATTAAGGTGCCTTGAACAAAACATTAAATATCAAAAGTAACAACTGAACTTCATATAGTATCATGTAAAAACAAGTGTGATTTCTATCGTTATTAGGTTCTTTATGGGCTGAGCCATACCTGCTCGCTCAAAACGAATGTGTCCTGGACGAATCATAACAGGAACAAGATCTTCTGACGAATCAGATTCTTCCTCGTCTGTTTTATGAGTTGAAAATGGGATATGAGATTCATTTTGATTGCCTGGTGGGTGAGAAGAGCCATCTTGATTGGATGATGATGGACAAGCAGCAGCTGTTTGAGGTTCCTCTTGAATACTCTGTTGAAAATTCGTACAGATTAATATAATTATTAACACGGCATAGGTCTTAGCCAACACAGACGCTGCATAGGTCAGCTTAATCAACTACAGCTTTTAAGGCAGTGAGGCGTCTGAGCAGAGCCTGGGTACACCTTGTCGCCTAGGCAACAGGTCGTAACTAGGCCCTTGTGGCAACTCTGGAGCAACTTGTCGAATAGCGGTGCCTTAAGAACTATGTATTCACACATCATATAACTGACTCCACAGCCGGATGAGCAAAGCTTTGACTCTTGGTGGCAGCGCATTGATTTGGTAGCAAGAAGACTACATCGGGATGGGATCAACTCCCTCATAATTCTTGGAGCATGGATGCTATGGAACCATAGAAATCGGTGTGGTTTTTATGGCATCACACCAAACTTGGCTGGTCAGTTGGTTGCAAAAGGAGAAGAACGACGTCTCTGGACTATGGCGGGAGCTCGAGGCTTAAGGCTCTTGACTGCTCCCCTAGCTGGAGATTAGTAGCTGTGTTTCTGTTGTTTAGTCGCGACCTATCTAGCACAGGCGCGAATGTAAATAAAAATGAATGAGTGTGTGTGTGTGTGTGTGTGTGGTGTGCGTTGTACCGGGTTCTCGTCCCGTTTTCTTCTTAATATAATGAAGCGCAGCTCTCCTGCGTTTTCAAGAAAAAAAAAAGGAACTCTTCTTCGAATGCGTAAATGCAAATTATGAAAGTTTCTTAAGCATCCAACAATAGGATACAAGGTTTTCCATCTACAAGGAATCCCACATGGACATACAAGCCAGTTCTTTGCACAAAATGATGTCATGTTTAATCTACCCCTTAATCCCTAATACAACTTCTTATACTGCTGGCGAGACACCCAACATACTGTTCCCTAACAAATGCAGTAACATAGGTCCACAACAATGAAGAAGTAAGAGCAACATAGGATTGTATTGAAAGAATTAGTTGTGAGTTCGATGAAATAGCTTCCAATAGGAATAATCCATCTGATCTCTTGTCAGTTGACATTGTTTTGTAATTTCAAAGAACAAAATATTACGCAAAAATTCTGGAAAGGAAAACAAACTTATTCATATCATGATGATACCTTTTCTATTTGTGCTTTGGCTTTCTGCCTAAGTTGCCTTTTGATTTTCTTGCGACGAGAACTTCGACTCTCCAACTGGCAGGACAAAGGATGAAGCAAACAAAAACATGTGTTAAGTAATTAAAATATTTAGACATAATGATCGTTACAATGTTGGAGCTAGAAGGCTACTATTAAATCGTATCGGAGCTAGAAACACAGAATTAAAGGCCAGAGTAAAGGCCACTATATTATTGAAGCTAGAAGCATAACTAGATCCAGGAAATTACAATGTCCTCAACTGCATCTGGTTGTGCATCTGTTACAACCATTGAACCATATGGTCTCACGATGCAAAAATAAACCAGACAGGACTACAGCAGAAAGCATTTCAACAATTACAAGTAACACGAAGCAAAGGATATCAGCAATCAAATACGATATTATAGGCTGCAGGTCAGCTAAGCATATTAACTAATGGAAGGAAACCCTCTAAGGGCCTGTTAAGTGGAGCTTCTCTGTGAGAATCTGATTCTCAAACCAGAAGTGATTCTCTATGATTCTCCAGGATAAACTCTTTGTTCATTCGAGGAACACCTCACAGAATCAACAGATGCTGCTTTTTTTCAGCTTCCAGCCCTTAAGTTCATTTCAGAGAACCGCTTCACAAAATCAGCCTAGAATCAGCTCTGCTTTAAACATGCAGATAGGAGCTAACTCAGTGCTAAACCCAAAAAATTGTTGATGGATACACATGACTACCAACTTTGGATGCGTGTGCACCATGGTTTGCTTCCTTGAAATTTACATATAGCACTATTTAAAAAAAATCATTGGATTATTAGCAAACTCCGTTCTGATATGTACAGAAAACAATATACATTTGTGAAAACAGTAGGATTGCATTTATAGCAACTAACTGCTCATTTGAGAAAATTAGCAGCATACTGGCATCAATGCTTTCATGACAAATAAAAGGGGGTACATACCACAAATCCTACCACCACTGCCAAAATATCATTTTCATTATTTTCCAAGTACCATATTGCTTTCTCCTATTTTAGAGGCATAAACACATAAACATTTGAAATATCATTTATATCTGTCTCTTGGAACAGATCAGTCTTTCTCGCCTCAAACTCAACCAAACCCAGAATATGGACATCGCTAGGAACATAAATCAACAAACTACAGAAGCATCAAACAAAATATACTAATCCATGCAAAGGGTCGCAATAAAAAAAGCAGCAAAATATTTTTACTTCGCAACTTTTTTAAATGACAAAAATAAATTAGTTCTAGGCACAAATGGATATTAAAAATTTATACATCAGAGAAAAATAATTAACAATTACAAATAGGAAAGTATATGGAGAATATTGCCAGACAAAACCATGAAGACAATACACAATACACAAATAGTAAATGACTACCATATTTCACGCATAGAGATAAACACTTGAAATATCAAATGGCAGTATTGTGACATATGCAAACCTTTTTTGTGTCGGTTAGAGCATTAGAGTCCTCCACCTTAGTCTCACAATTCAACTCAGTTGCGTTGTTCCTGACAAAGATCCCAATATGAAATTTATGTGGCAATGTGATAGGACATAAACGGATTGGTACAGAAACTAAAATAAACAAAAGATATGTGGCAATGCTAGCCATAACCAAACACAGTTACGCAATGTTATATTTAAAAACAAAACATTAATTATCTTGAATCTAAATAGTATATATCACTATCATCACTAATAATAAAACATACTACTAAGCAATGCTTTATTGGATTTGTTCCCTCAACAATGTTTTATTGATTTCAAATGTCCTATGAAGCTAACCTGATTTTTTTTCTAGAACTTTGGTAGACATATTATTAATCTACTCATATATTTACTATCAGTTTCAGAACTTTTATTCCTTAAAAATGTAAATTGTTTGAGAAGACTCCTGCCACATGAATGCCAAAGATAATGAAAATTAGACAGCTTTAACACGGCGAAAATCATGCATTATACTCCCTCCGTTTACATTTTAGGGACGCATTAGCGAAACAGAAAATTTCCTATTGTTGGGCGTATTTGCGCTGGGCTCCTCGGGCTGCACGAATGGTTGATTGGATTAGCCACAGTAATTACTCCTCACGTGCCTCTTCGCATGCCATAATTGCGCGCAAAGAAAAAGGAACGCATGTGCATGGGAAAAATAACGGCCCAGCCATGCACCCAAGATGCTGATGCATGGGCCCGCTTGATGCTATGTTGCCGTGCGGCCGTGACATCCGGATCATTGAACAAAGCATCACCCAATGAATTAATAGGAGGACGGCTGTGTTTACGGCAATTACGTTTGGAATTGGTCTCTGTGCCTTTAGCAAATGCACCCCAAAAACGTGAACGAAGGGAGTATCTTTCAAACAAGTTATAAAAAGAAAAAGGAACAAAAATAAGTCAGCAATACATGTGGAGAGGTCTTTATTTAGCAAGCTGCTACAATGTTTAAGTATTAAAATTATCAAAATTACATCCCACCTATGATAGTACAAGAAGGTTTAGTGATAAATCAATACTCTTTCTGTCAATTAAATCAATGAAGTGAAAGAGAAACATCTATTTATAGGCCCACGCTATTGTCAATATGCCCACACATTACTTATATTTACACTCCCAGACCACAGAACATGTAATTCGATTTGCCTCTCCTAACATATTCCCTTACTCCTCACATGTCTTCGTTTCATGTGGAAGACATAACAGGAGCAATGACTTACAAGGGGGTATAAGTACTCTCAAATACTGACATATGCAAACTTTACTTTTGTGACAGTTGTGAAACAATTTTAAGGTTAGTGATAATAGTAACACTGAGATCAATTACAATCAGAAATAAGAAACACTATTACAATAGTTCCAAAAACAAAATATTAGAGTCACGTTCACATCAAAACTATAAAAAATATGAATTTCTGTGGATACTCCAGACCTTTAGAATTATAAAAACATTGCTGGCACTGCAATTTTGCTTGTCATATGGTCACAGCAAAAAGTGATATCAAAATAAAAGGAAAAGAATGCTTATCAAAATGAAAGGAAAAGAATGCTTATCAGATTAAAGTTACAATATATTGCATCAGGTATAGGACTTGAAAATCATACCTCTCTGTCCTTTGCTTTTTCTCCAATACAACAGTTTCAGCTTGTGTGGTTGCCTCTTCCATTTCAATATCAATTGACAAAGACATCAGCTTTTTAGATCCACTCTGATCCTGGTAGTGGTGAATAGTGTCCTCCTTGTTAACACCTATGTGCTTTCCAGAGTTCATACCCTTCATCTTCTTTTTCCTGGATCAAAAGACCAATGTGACATCAAAAAAAAAAAGAAGAAGAAGAACAATGAGACAGGACGAATAGAACAGAAACACTAGCATTATTAGCAGTTTCATAGGCGCTTAGGACACAGGCATTGGAGCATAGAATCAGCAACTTAGGCTAACAATGCTGGTAATTGGAATTTCAATAACCAGTTAGAATTCTTGTAAAAGAGAAAAGAAGACATCCTGCTGAAGTGATATTCTGCCATTTACACAAGGGAAAAAATTACACGAACAATAAAGAAGCGTACTTTGAGTCCTCAGGTATTCCTGCAATGCCATCAGGACACTTCCTCTTTGAACTTGTATCATTACTTTCTATGTTGTGGCGGATAGTTCCATTTTCTTCATGCTGGTGACCGAACTTGTATCATTACTTTCTACGTTGTGGCTGATAGTTGCATTTTCTTCATGCTGGCGACAACCTTGTTCTTCCTTGTGGTGTTTGTTGTTGTTGTTTTTATACTCAATCGCAAGAATTTGGCCATCTATTGGAAGTGGTCGCTTCTCTACTATCATGGGATCTTGAACATAGGGCATATCGTTATGCCTTATCATGTTCTTGCAAGATTTTTGTTTCACCCTGTAAGATACGGGGAAAAGTAGAGATTGCTTAAAAGAAAAAAGAAAAAGAAAAAAAAATCGCTCCACAGAAAGTGGCCTGTTATTGTGAGCTAATAAATGTATTATGAACAAAGAAATACTAAAATCAAAATATCGGTCTTTTTGCCAGAAAAATAGGTGTATTATGCATAAGGAAACCTGATGGAACTTTTTTCCATAAGTGTTACTACTTCAAATTCACCACAACTTATCGATAATTTAGCTTCATGTTACCACTATTTGAAGTTTTTTTCTAAATACGAAAATGCTGTTCCTTCGAAAGATGTAACTGCTTGGTTGCTTATTCAAAACATAAAAGTGGTAGGCAAAGATGATAACCGAAGAAACATCCTACTATCACATGGATGTCTGGAAGTCTGGATAGACACAAGCCCATTACCAAACGTTTCATCATTACAGAGGAAACCATACAGTTCAAAACTGCAATGTATGCTACCTATCCAAAGAACAATTTAGGCCACAACATTTACCTTATGATATCCTTGTCCCTGAAGATGCTCGTGGACTCGAATGGCGGCAAGGCAAACCCATCCATCTGTACAAAAGAGGCCAATCGTCCATTACTGATACTGATACACAAAGCTCAGACATGACCCCAAAAAAAATGATGACAAAAATAAAAATCAGGTAGCATCAATATCCATCTGGAAACCATCAAGCACTGGCGCGTGAAGCTATTTTAGAGAAAAACTTCGCCAATCAAGTACTAACTACTGTAACCAGGATTGAGGGTTTGAAATGGGACTCCTGCCCGAAGGGGAAGAGAAGCTAGAGACGAAGGAAAGGAATCTGAGCCCGAGGACGGAATAGCGGATGCTACCGAGAGGATGATGCCGCTCGGGCAGGATCGACCGAGGCGGAAGCGGTCCGCGACATGGGCGGCAAGGTCGGCGACGGTCGCCAGGTCCGGGCGAAGGAGGAGCCAGCAGCGCCGGAGGCCTTCGTCCCTCTGATACCGTCGAAGGAGGCGGCGGCTTTCGAACACCAGCCGGAGCCTCACCGGCGGCGGCGCCGCCCCCGGGGCCGTCGCCATTGGTGATGGTGGTCTGGTCGAGGAAGGGGATGGGAGGAAAGGGTTTAGTTGTTTTTTTTTGTTTTCGCCTTCCTGGACGGCGTAAAACCCTGCACCGTGTCTGGCGAGTCTGGCGTGTGGCCCTGTTTCGGCCTTCTTCCTTTTCTAAAAAAAAAAAGTTCCTGTTTCAGCCTTAAAGACCAAGAAACTCAATTTTTAGAACAAAGCTTTCAGCTCAACATGAAAAACAATAATCACGAACTCAGTCTTGAACCCGATCCAGACATTAACAATTTTGACATTTAATGAGATTCATAGCTTTCGATAGGGATTCTAATTCTCTAATTCAAGTTCAACTCTGCAAAATTTCATGAGCATCCGGATTCAGTAACCAATCCAAGATTAAGTTAGTTGACACTTGAAAGTGTCTGGCGTGTTGCACTGTTTCAGCCTTCTTCCCTTTTAAAAAAAAATGTTCCTGTTTCAGCCTTAAAAACCAAGAACTCAATTTTTAGACCAAAGCTTTCAGCTCGACATGAAAAAAAATAATCACCAACTCAGTCTTGAACCCACTCAGACATGAACAATTTTGACATTCAATGAGACTCATAGCTTTCGATAGGGGTTCTAATTCTGTATTCAAGTTCAACTCTGTAAAATTTGGTGGTGATGGATTCAATAACCCATCAAAGATTAAGCATCGTCGCATACAATTTTGATGGTGAACTACCCTTTAGGCCAATCGTCCATTACTGATACTGATACACAAAGCTCAGACATGACCCCAAAAAAAATGATGACAAAAATAAAAATCAGGTAGCATCAATATCCATCTGGAAACCATCAAGCACTGGCGCGTGAAGCTATTTTAGAGAAAAACTTCGCCAATCAAGTACTAACTACTGTAACCAGGATTGAGGGTTTGAAATGGGACTCCTGCCCGAAGGGGAAGAGAAGCTAGAGACGAAGGAAAGGAATCTGAGCCCGAGGACGGAATAGCGGATGCTACCGAGAGGATGATGCCGCTCGGGCAGGATCGACCGAGGCGGAAGCGGTCCGCGACATGGGCGGCAAGGTCGGCGACGGTCGCCAGGTCCGGGCGAAGGAGGAGCCAGCAGCGCCGGAGGCCTTCGTCCCTCTGATACCGTCGAAGGAGGCGGCGGCTTTCGAACACCAGCCGGAGCCTCACCGGCGGCGGCGCCGCCTCCGGGGCCGTCGCCATTGGTGATGGTGGTCTGGTCGAGGAAGGGGATGGGAGGAAAGGGTTTAGTTGTTTTTTTTTGTTTTCGCCTTCCTGGACGGCGTAAAACCCTGCACCGTGTCTGGCGAGTCTGGCGTGTGGCCCTGTTTCGGCCTTCTTCCTTTTCTAAAAAAAAAAAGTTCCTGTTTCAGCCTTAAAGACCAAGAAACTCAATTTTTAGAACAAAGCTTTCAGCTCAACATGAAAAACAATAATCACGAACTCAGTCTTGAACCCGATCCAGACATTAACAATTTTGACATTTAATGAGATTCATAGCTTTCGATAGGGATTCTAATTCTCTAATTCAAGTTCAACTCTGCAAAATTTCATGAGCATCCGGATTCAGTAACCAATCCAAGATTAAGTTAGTTGACACTTGAAAGTGTCTGGCGTGTTGCACTGTTTCAGCCTTCTTCCCTTTTAAAAAAAAATGTTCCTGTTTCAGCCTTAAAAACCAAGAACTCAATTTTTAGACCAAAGCTTTCAGCTCGACATGAAAAAAAATAATCACCAACTCAGTCTTGAACCCACTCAGACATGAACAATTTTGACATTCAATGAGACTCATAGCTTTCGATAGGGGTTCTAATTCTGTATTCAAGTTCAACTCTGTAAAATTTGGTGGTGATGGATTCAATAACCCATCAAAGATTAAGCATCGTCGCATACAATTTTGATGGTGAACTACCCTTTTTTTTTTTGTTTTCCTCACTCCCACTGAAACCTTCAATAAGCCCCCTAAGTTGTGTGTAAACAGTGCACGGGACCATCTCTTGCAAGAGCGATAAGCTAGTTTCTTTCAGGATATCTCTAGTGGCTCTAAATGACAATACATCCTGTACTACTCTGTATTTTTTACGATTATATGGTATAACTCAGATATTTAAAATGCACGCACGCTCACCTCTGTGACTGTGTGTACCCAAATTATACCCCTATAAGCATCTTCGAATACTGAATCGTTGGCGCCTCGCTATCGACGAGAAGATTGCCTGCCACTAAAAGCTCACATAATATTTCTCTCACTCTATGTCAAAACATTAGCATTTTTTCTTGTCCTCCATTCCACTCAGTGCTTACAATTTTTTTAGCAACATGCTAAAATACTAAGAACAAGATACAAAATTTAGCGTTGTCATATATATGAAGTAGATATTTGTTGGGGAAAAAAATAGTTACCTTGTGCTAAACATTTGAAAACTTAGAGGGCGTGCCTCTTGCAATTTCTCTTTCTGCTCGCCCTTCGAGCCAAGCAACGCCGAGGCGAAATACGGCCCAAGAATAAGTAATACTGGCCAAGTATTCTTTAGTCCAGTGAAAGGGGTTTTGGCTAGTGGTTAAGACACTTGAAGGCACTCGAGTAACATCTTTGAGCTTTTAGGTTCGACTCTCGGTGGGAACGAATTTTCTAGAATTTACCGGCGTTATGCATTAAGTGGTAAGCGGTGTTCCCGTTGACAACGAGGCGTCTTTGGTGACATCAGGAATCTCCAGATCTGTTGGGTGCTCAGTCCTTCAGACGTGCTCATATGGGTAGAGTTTGCGTACCTATGTTCATAGAGGTGGATGTGCGTACGTGTTGTGAGCATCTGCGTTGTACTGTATAATTTAAAAAAAATATTCTTTAGTCCAAAATACAAAATACGGCCCACGCGGGCCCATGTGGCCGTATGGGCCGACACCATCCGCCCCGTGCTGCCGTACGGACCGGCGCCCATGCGCTAAGAGAAGAGCGGAGGAGTATTAGTATTTTGAAAGGTAAAGATTCAGGCGTCGCTTTTTTGTAAGCAAGAAGCAGGCCTTAATTGGGTGCATCGGATCTAAAAATCTACATTGGAGTGGGCAGCAGAAGGCGCGCGCTTTCTGCTGTTTCTCCCACCGCCAAAAAAAAACAAAACAAAACTGTCTGTGCCAATGTAGAATTTAGATCCAACGCACGCAATTAAAGGCTGCTTCTTGCTTGCCAAAAAAGATGCGACGCCTAAATTTTTACCTTCCAAAATACTAATACTCCTCCGCTCTTCCCTCACGAGCCTTGTTGGATGCCTCAATATATGGCAGGAGATGTGCCAATAATTCCTGTCAAGAACAAACATGTTAACACTTAGTTTTGCAAAAGAGCCCTGGTAGCACCTTCCAGCATTTAATGAAAAACTGTAAACCATAATCCACATCTAAATAGTTAATATGTATATAGCTAAAAAAAGAACACACCATCGGTCCCAGTATTCTTGATATCATGTAGAAAGATGGTGGCATCCCTTCCTGTTGGTTCATCAAAGTTGCCTGGGAATATTGTGCAAACAAGCTTATTGACTTGCAATAATATTTCAGCACAAACTGCTATGCAAGTAGTCTAATATTACTTGTTCTACTCACGAGTTAGATCCTCCGAATTTGCAGACTCTATTGTAATCCTCTGTCTATGGCACCGATTGTGTTCCAGCTCCGAAACACCAGAAAAATACATTTAATCTAAATGAAGAAAGCGTGTGTAAATAATTTTCATCACAACACATCTTGTCATAATGTTCGTAGAAAAATAAATTAGTTTGTCACCTATATGCATTGATAGGGGAGAAGGTAGGAAAGTAGAATTATGTGTTGGACCAGAAAATCCAATTATTCCTGTCAATAACACAAATATTATTAGGTACTTTTCCCAGTATCCCTTTTATGGCGGACCAGCATCTTCAGTATCACACTGTATACTATCGTACCTTTTTCCTGCCTCTTGTTTCCCGTTTTTCCATGCCTATCGACAGCCTGGTTTTCCTTGTCACCTGGAATATTAAAAGAAAATCATCTGAGAGGAATTGAAAAAATTATTCTTTTATGCAAAAATTTAAATCGTAATCTCAAAAAAGAACACACCAGCAGCTTCGATGTTCATGATATCATGCCGCGATCGTTTGGTTGAGTTTACAAGTGTCGTCTGTTTAGCATGCCCGGTAAGTACAGACATTTGTGACTGTTGAGATGTACCAAAAATTCCTATTAACGCTCAGTTTTGCCAAAAGAGCCCTGATAACGCCTTCCAGCATTTAATGGAAAACTGTAAACCATAATGCACATCTAAATGGTTAATATGTGTAATAGATCAAAACCACAACACACCATCAGTCCAGGCCATCGGTAAGAACAGACAGTTGCCACGGTGTCGATTTGCCATGATTGGCCTCCCCAAAAGCTGCTAAAAAACAACAATCAATACGTGCATTACGAAAAAAATAAGTAAATTGGTTCTCACCCTGATTTCCGGTAGGAGTCATAGTCGGAAGAAGAGATCGGTCTAAAGACACATTGCCTGTCACAATGTCACCAAAACTCACAGATTACGAACACGGCAAAAAAATTATACAAAGTTCAAAAGTGACCATTATACCTGGTTGCAAAACATCCGTCTGGCATAGATCAATTTCGTGACTTTTGGGTGTTGCCTTCTGTTCTGTCACGCACGATGCCATTTTTCCCGTTCTCTATTCTGAGCTCGCCGCCTGGCAATCGCAGCATCGAAGTCCTAGCCCTCGACGGTTTCTAAACAAAATTCTGAGGGTGCAACTATATATAAAGATGAAAAACACGTAGAGAAGATAATGAACCAGGGTCAATTGAACCATGGTCAGTTGATGAGTTCACCTCTGTTTGGAACACAGTTACCATTGGCATCGTCTCCGGCCATCATCTAATCCTCTTGCTCCCTCCTTTTCCAGCCCTATAGCAGTGACGAAGTAACACACATCAACATATGGCCTTTCACTCGACCGAACAACATTACTGAATTTTTGGATCGATCAAGCACGCAAAATAATGTATGCATGCAGTCCAATAGATATAAGGATCACAAAGGATTGAAAGTATTAAGGATCAAAAAGGATTGTTTCAAGATATAAGCATGCATGCAGGTCAAGCGTTATTCTATTATTAAAAAGATACAAGGATCACAAAGGATTGATTCAGAAAGTATAAGAAATTCAGGTCAAAAAAGAATAAAGTATAAGAAATCCGAACCCCGGTCCTCGATGCTCGGCGACGTGCAGCTGGGTCTTCCTTGTCATGGTGCCATGGCACAGGTACTCGATGTTAACCAAGGTGAAGCTTTTCAATCCTCGCAGCTCGGCAACGCCCGGTGCAGATTCTTGCCGGCATGCAACTCTACACAAGCCCTAAAACCATGCATCACACGGTAAAACTCCATAAGGCATGAAGACTCACCTCGAGGCGGCGTAGGAGTCTGAGCGACGCGGTGCAATCTGGGCGAATTAGGAAATAACGCAATGTTGGAAAGTAAGGCTTTTTTCACGTGATAGCTTTTGGAAACATCTTCTTGACAACCTGGCGAGTTTGACAGCGTGCAAAGTTGGGAAGAGATTAGCTACGGAAACCTTTCGTATGGAAAGCATTGAAAATTAAGCCAACCAAGTGGGTCCGCGAGTTGCCGTTTGGGTGAGAAAAAACATTATTTTGAGCGTTACGGTTATGCAACTCGGATGAATCTTGACAACCTGGCGAGTTTGAATTATTTCCAAAGTGACAGCGTGCAAAGTTGGGAAGAGATTAGCTACGGAAATCTTTCGTATGGAAAACATTGAAAATCAAGCCAACCAAGTGGGTCCACGTGTTGCCGTTTGGGTGAGAAAAAACATTATTTTAAGCGTTACGCCTGGGATTTGGTGGTTGGATTTTGGGCCTACGATATGGCCGGATGGTTCAGATGGTACAATAGGTAAGATGACAGAATAGAACTGATTTTCCTCGCAATTGGTTCTTTATTGGTTTAGATTTTGAATTCATATATATGTTTGTTTGTTTGCATGTCTGGATTGTGACTGAGCAACCAGTTATCATAGCAACAGCCGTCGACTGCTGACTATGAATTGGCAACTGCTTAATTAAGTGAACGATTTTGAACACAAAAATGCAAATAGTTTCTTTGAGATATGAATTGAGATCCAAATGCCTCTTATAAGACTACCACAACATACATGATCTTCCTTCGCACGTTATTACATTAAGTGAACATAATTGTCACGCGGCTCACGCCATCTTGTTATATTAGTCCGTCCAATAATATATCTAACACCCAGATGTTGAACATACTCAGGATATGTTTTTTTGAGAGAACAACATACTCAGGATATGTTACTCACCAACAGCAACTACAACAACATGAAAACCCCACAGGCTACAAAATTGGGTACTGCACTCTCCAGAGGCCAGAGCTATATGCTAGCTGATGAAGCTGGTATTCAGGAACCGTTTGGTGCGGCTTATCCCACCCGGCTTATGCACTATTTGCTACATTAATTAATTTCACTATTCGAGTACTGTTGAGGTACATGAGACCTGCATGGTTAGGTACGGCCTGGACAAAATTAATGGTAGTATAGAAGAACAGCCATCACAAAGGTTCCGCTCCATTACCATTGATAACCTGGTTAACAAGCTTCTCAGACAACCTCTTCGTTGCCTGAAAGATGTAGAGTCACAGTAAGCACATAAGTACAACAAAATTAACAATAGAAGTAGCGACATCAGTACATTTCGCTGACAATTTGAAGCCCTGTGGATGATATTATTGATCTCATCAAATCTATAAGAGCACTTCGTATAGATGCAGAACATAATTTTTGTTACAATGTGTTTCTCATGACATAAATTAGTTGAAATATGAAACCTAAAATTATATATCTGACTGAGGATTACACTGTTAGGAGATTTTAAATAGTTCCATATGTGTATTGTGTAGTTAAATTGCTTATTTCATGGAATACATAGGTTAAAATTAGCACATAACTAAGTTAGAGCATATATGAAAAGGTGCCCTGATTGAGCTATACTAACGTTTCTATTTATATGACGTTTAAGACAAGGAGGTTACACTAATTTTAGTGCAAATCTCTTGTCCTAAACGTCATATTAACAAAAAGTAGAGGTAGTATGAAAAACAAATCATGATAATCGAACATTAAGAACACAAGATAAAGAGATATATGATGGCAGACCTGGAAATGCCTCATATGCAAAATAGGCTCACACCCAACATCAGCAACGGATTTTCCAAGAGGAGTCTTAACATTAAACCGACTAGCCTCATATAAAGATAATCTGTTGTCTTCATCTGGAAGCTGATGGCAAACCTTAAGTAACGATCCCAAAGAATTCATCTGCAGATAATTACTAATATTAATTAGGAAACAAAGTAAAAGCTGACACAATGTTGAGAACGGAACACTCTACAAATCATAAAACTAATAACAAGACTATAAAAGAAATAACAAATCACATCACCCCTTGGCATGATTAATTATATATATGCCCATGAATACTTAAAACACCATTGATTAAATATATGCCCAAGAATCGTCCAAACACCACTGATTAAAAATATGCCCAAGAATAACTAAACCTGAGGAGTAAGAACTTCATAGTCATTAATGTATCTTCATTTTTATATACTAAAAACGAAATTAGTTCCTGTGGATGTATCACCATTTTGGACCACATTAACCAATACTATCGTTTCCACTTTAATGTAAAAAAATGGATGACATGTCGACAACAAAATCTGTGATGTAAAATAGAATGTCGTAGATGGCATGACTTAGTGTAATTGTGTTCAGAAGGAAATAGCATATAAGATGTTGGTATTTTATTGTCTCAAATTACCAGTTATTGGCAACACTAACCTTCATGTAGGGGCATGACGCGCATCCCCCATGGATAGAACAACCTTCAGCAGAAGAGACACCAGGTACAACCGTAAGATTCGAATCAAGATGATGAGAACCTTTGATTGATGCCTTGGAAACTGCATCCGATGAAACTGGGAACACAATTTCTACTTCAATGTTTGCACTCTGGTGAGATGAATTATACGAATCAAACAATTCACGGACAGCAGCAACAATCGAAGTGATCATCCCTGACTCTGTTCCTAATACAAACTGAAGATGCTCATCAACATTCCTATCCAAAGCTCCCTTCAGATGATTCTTAATGAAATCTAAAATGTTCTGAGTGGATCCAACAACACCCATTCCCCTCTTTTTTGCTTCAATTGCCAAAGAGAACATTTCTCCAGGGACCTCAAAGTGTGCTGTTAGAAACGCATCACAGTATTGCTCCTTTATTTTCTCCACAACTTCGTGGCCAAACATGTCATGAACAACACAATTACCATCCTGCATGCACATAAAACTTTACAGATGGGAAAAACGGGATATTGTGAAATCAACAAAACCAAGTGCCAATCAAATCATGAAAAGAAATAAATGCATAATACTCCCTCTACTTCTTTTTATAGAGCATACTAGGATTTGAAAAGTCACCTTAGTAAGTTTGAATTTACAACTAAACTACTCAAAATTATATGCTTTGTTGGTGTATAGAATTTGTATGAATAAATTTAGATTTCACAGATGTTATTACATGATATTGATTTAGCGATGGCGTGTTAATAGAAGTGAAATTAATGGCTACCCTACAAGTGAAATTAACAAATGTGGAAAAAATTGAGAAATAACATTTGCTAAATAAAAAACATGATTCTCAAACAGACTGATTTTTTAACTTATGTATTAGTTTGAATGCTAATACCACAACAGTAGCGATTAGACAAGATAATACTCATGATGCGCATACTATAATTACGTTTATGTGTGTTCCAAATACACTCAGATAATTGGATAGTAACTGCCTGAAAAAAAAAAGGAACAATCACAAAAACCTGATAGTAGTGCAGACGTGGCAACAACGAACTTATAGATTTTCTGTTGTGATCTGGATGTATTGCTGCAATTTCTTCATCTGACATGGTAGCCATTCTTTGGAACAGATCTGCTATGTTTGCGCCCATATATGAATCGGGACCATACCAGACATTAATATCTGGTATTTGAGCAAATGCCTGAAAGACAAAATGTCGAAAGCATAAGCACAAGTACAAATAAAGTAAAAACTGAAGATCTTGCTTGCTTAAGAGTAAATTATGTCCACTCCAAAAATTTGTGAGAAGAAAATCATTTACCTGTAATATAGTTGGAACAACATTGGAAGAGGTACATGTTATTGTAGGAACAAGTTCATGAGCATGAGCTTTTGTCTCCAAAGAAGTGTTGATGTAAATAACGTGTAGAGAAGGATGAGATCTTGATGCTTCTCTCAAAAAATGTGTATATTCAGAACTTGAAGCAGCGTCTGCTAAGGAACAGCCGATTTGTTCACTGGACATTCTATAAACACCAACCTGCTTCAATCCATGTGAATTAGTGTGCTAGGTGTGGATTGTGTATACCTATATATAACAGTACTGAATCTACTAGTACTGAATCTACTGAACATGCCGATGATGATTTATACTTTCATCACAATTATGAAAATTAGACCAATAATTATCCAAGAAATCACTTGTTAGCTATGACCAATTCAAGTATCGCGGTAGATTGATGTGTTCTGCCCAGAGTACGGTTGTGAGTTAACATCTTCTAAAAAAATTACCCTGCAATTTACATGATCGTGCTCATGCACAGTTTGTTCAATAAGTAGTATGAGTATCTGTTCAATGCAAAACCTACTCCTTGATAACAATTCAACGGCTCAGAAACCTACTTCAGAAAATGATACATGCAACATCATTAATTGAACCAGATGAGGTTTATTCTAGCTTTTTCCAGCCAAACTGTAAATGTGGCCTAGTGTATAAGAATGGCAATGTGAATACATAACAGAAATAACCACATAGAAAGCATCAAGTCCAAGGATCCAGGGAAATACAAAACAAAAGAGTTATGTATCAGGATCCCAAACTGATAGTTTCATCATTAACATAGAAAAAGGATCAAGTGAGTATAGAAATCTAATCCCACCAACTTGATTTTTGTGATATGTTCTTTGTAGTTAATTCGGACTACGTTATACAGTAAATCAAAAATAATTAATAAAATACCTTATTAAATCCAGCTTGATCAAGTATTGCACGAACATTTTCTGACATGAAGTCAACACCAAGTACTGTAATATAGTCGCATCCTGCTTCAGCCATTTTAACAGCACTATCTGCCATTACTAAGGAGTCGGATATGTGGATGTGGGGCCACTGTTTCTTTGCAGTGGTTAGTATGCCTTGCACCTCAGGATCCATGTAAAAGTGTGCAACAACACCGATTTTTTTCTCCTTAAGGGCACTGACAAGCTCTGAAATCTTGGATTCATCAGGAGATAAAAACATCGCCTGCAATTTATAACATAGAAAGTTAATTCGTGCAGAAATCAATGTGCTTACAACAAATCTGACATTCAAGATAATTTAATCAAAAATCATCATTAGATTCACAGCCAAAAAGCGTTGTTAGTAAAAATGTCCATTGTGTAGGCATGTCTTTCACATTTACGGCAAGTGTTACTAAAGTTAAGTGAGACGGGTGTGTAGAAGTCGGCCATCCACGAGCTAGAACCATGACTAGGTTACAAAGATTCTTTGGGTTCATCTCTAGCCTACCCCATTTTGCTTCAGCCTGAAAGGCTTTGTTGTTGTTATTACTAAAGCACTGTAGTAATCCAAGCAGAGCAGATATTGTGTCACAATTTTCTGATAATGTGTTCCAGAATTTCAAAACAGGGTTGTGAAAACATGAACTCCACTGTTCGATTGTTAATGATACTTTGCACATCAGTCTAAAATATAGCATTGTAGATATTCAATCCTCACCAACTTATGATAATTGGTGGCCATGACCCGGCAAAATTGATCAAATAAGATTACTCATATTCAACTCATGATAAATCACGATGCTGCTCATCATGATTTACTGGGCTTTCACTTTTCTGATAGCAAGAGTAATCAATTTATATGGCAAGCAAAAGTGATCATTTGACATGGATACCAGTTACGACAAAAGCTTCCAAATGTTCGGCAGACAAATGTACAAAATAGGAAATACTAGTCAAAAAGGTAGAATAATGCCATTTTCCAATAAATATATTCCCACGCAAGATGCCAATCACCGCATAAAGTGAAAAAAAGCAATGGGTGATGTGGACTTCAGCTGACCAATCCATTCCCAGGTCTCCAATCTTGACCATACGCATAGAGTCAGCTCTTTTTCGTTATCAAAAAGGAAAAAAGCAAGAGCCAATAAAAGGGCTAGTATCTTTAAAAGTTTATTCTGCGTTGCAACTTTAGGAAAATGGAAATGGACGCCCATCCTTGGCAGATTCTACACGTCAAATACATGAAAGCAAGAGAGCAACTTTTTTTTTTCTAGCCATTTCTAGCACAGACAAGCACAATGGAGTTCTGGCGTATGCCGAATTCTAAATTTGTGGAGACAAATGACGTCTTTTCGAGCAGATCAACAGCAACACGAGCATCCAACAAATAACCAACCAATCAACGCCATGAGAAAGGAAGACGAGCTCACCTGCGCCTCGGCGTAGCTTCCCTGCGCACGGACGGCGCCGTCGCGTCCAATGACGAGCGACGGGAACGGGTCCCCGGGGTGCCTGCCCTCCCGCGCGGCGACGGCCGCCCGCGCGCGCTTCTGCATGGCGACGAGCACGTTGTGCCACGTGCTGGCCCGCGAGCGCGTCGTCGCGGCGGCCCCGAGCGGGGCGAGGTCGACGGCGGGGTCGACGTCGAGCACGTCCTCGGGCCGCGCGCCGTCCAGAGCGGGGCATCCGGCCCGCGGCGTCGCAGCGGGAGGCGAGCCACACCCGGGCCACGCAGCCCATGACGCGGTTCCCCGGCGCGCGGTCCCGCTCCGGGAGCCGTGGGAGCGCGGCGGCGAGGGACAGCAGCCGGCGCGCGCGGTCGGCGTCGGACGGGAGCGCGCGGAACTCCTCGGCGAGGAGGCGGAGGG
>LAPY01002818.1:60439-71098 GCA_000970635.1 Eragrostis tef
AGAGATTCCTACAACGTCACGGCAGCGCCTATCGATCTGTTTGCCGTGCCGAGTCGGAACTCCTAGTCTGCAGACAAGTGAAAACTCGCGGGCGAATCGGTTTCCAGACGGGAGCGAATCGGTTTCCAGACGGGAGCAGACGAGTCTCTCGCTCGCAAAACACACTCGTGTTCCTCGTACGTGACTCAATCGCAGTTCGAGACCTCCACGTACGTACGTCACGAGGTCCTGCTGATCCTGATGCAGAGTCCGCCTCCCACCCGCAAGGCATGTAGTGCTTGCATTGCAAACAGAGCTCAAGATGCTCCCCGCTCTAGCAAGTAGCAACCCAGACAACGCGCTCGTCGGCATTGAGCATCCTCGCAGGGAGACGAGCAAAGCCGGCGACGGCGCGGCACGAAATTTCGGCGTGAAACGTAGCAACACACAATAACACCGTGGCCTCTCAAAGCGACGATCGATCACCACTCCCGGCACCTCAGCATAGGCAGTGACGCTAGCTACGCGACCGACAACTGTGCAACAGACTACCTGCTGCTCACAGGTTAGCCTCCAGTCATACAAGTCCTTCCTTGATCAGGCAATCATATCTTTCATGCTCCCAGACCAAACTTTCAATCGGTTCGAAATGCGGTACCGATTTGTTTCGAAAACAACTCGCAGCTCCAAGCTCTACGAGAGGAACCTTCAAACTGATCCAACTTTCACCGTTGGGGCTCGTCGGGGATTTTTTCAGCCCAACTATACAAAAAATACTTCAACTTGCCTATTTGTGATTCACCCGTACTGAATCGTGTGAACTCTCTTCCCCAAATTGGTGCAAGCATTTCCAGCCAAACGCTTATATTTATTAGAAAGCAACATCAAAATCAATTTCTTATATTTACAGAAGTGGTGAGCTTAACATCTTATGCCTAGGGGACGCATGGCAAGCAAGCAAGCTACACAAGTTTGTTCCAATTCCGACAAACGACTGGAGCTATAGTCTGCATTGTCTGGGCGTGGCAAGCTGCAGCTGAGATAAGATTACTACATTGGCACACTCTAATATCCTATCTTCTTGCAGCCATCTATTACACTACACCGCAGGGCAAACTCAGTCCTAGATCTTCATTGCCGATGGCCCTCCGGGAGGGCCACCACCCTATAGAATGGCACCGCTCTTTGGGGTAGAGAACCGTCCTCCTCATCATCATCAAACTCGAGTATATAACTGTCAAAATTCATATGGAAACAGTAAGGATATCAGACAAATTCAAAATACAAAGAACCATGATAAAAAGAACAGAATAACCAAGATAAACAACAACAAAAATTCAAAGGTATTTCTCAAATAGTGCCGAATAGTTTGGACCCTCAATAAAGTGTCTTAAAGGACTTGATTGCATTAAGTAGAATACATTGAGGGCTTATAGTGATACTGCATCAAGTATTTTTGCTTGGTTAGACTAGAGCGCAGACAATGAGATTGTTGGACTATTGCATTTTTTTTGTTCATCTTAATGGGCTAGTCAATTTATGAAAATGAAAGTGAAACTGGACAGTGAAAAAATAACTATAATGAACAATAAAAATTGAAAGGTACAAAGCATAAACTAAAACTACATCAGAACTGAACAGAAAACATATTGTAAAGGTTAACAACAAAGTGTTATATGGGGTTGCAAAAGTAGAGACTACTTACTCGTCAGACTTTCTCTGGAATTTTTTTAGCCACCATTTTCAATCCCCATGATGACAGAAAGATAAGAGTATTAATGACTATGCAAGCCAATGAAAAAGCAAAGAGAATTAATAAGTTCATATATCTATTTTTTGGTTGCTGCAAAAGAAACACAAATGGATCCAACAGAACCAATGAATGTCCAGCAAGTACTTGTGTAAAAATCACAGAACATGACAGTACAAGAAGCATAAAAGGTGGCGATATGTAAATCACCTGCTTTAGTTTACTGCATAGTACTGTTTTCACAACAGTTAATTTATATACCTACTAATGAATTTTATTTCTTTCTAATGGGTCCACTAATACTATCCTTCAAAGCTACATGTTAGCTTTACTCGTTCCTGCATTTTCAGCCTATCATTTTATAAGTTCAATAGTCAAGCCCCCATCTTATTTCGAGTTCTAAGTGTGCACTTCAAATCCCCAATGTTACCCTCATTTGAAATATTGTAACTGCATAGAGTAACAACTTTTTTTGTCACACAGAGTAACAACTTCACAGGAGAATCTGGATGATTCCACTGCATTCGGTTCTAGATAAGCACGGATGTCAAAACTAGAGTAACAAAGGGAAATTTTGCAACATTACCAGCAGTTGCATGATCTAATGAGTCATATACACATTTTAAGATGTTACCTTACGATGAGAAGCTACGGTAGCTCTATATAATGCTGTCGTGCCAGGATAAACTGCCAAGACTTGTCGACCCTGCCCGAAATCCTGAGCACTAGAAGGATCCCCCTTCTTTGGAAATGGAATAATGCAAGACATAGGCAACTTGTACTTCCTGAAAGGCATAGGAAGGCACCATCAGTTTATGAGTCAAACTATACAAATAGGGTCCATGAGTGCTGACATTTCCTTGCCTGCAAATTAACATTTGAATTTCAGACTGAATTTTGTATGAACAATAAAAATAAGAAAATACAATATCAAAACCACAATAGAATCTGATATTTAGTCTATCCATCCACCCTATCACATGAGAATGAACTCGGTCAATTAGAAATTAACTGAGCCATGTCTTAGCAGCCACTATTGTAAACTGATTCAAGGAATCACTCGACTAAAAAGAAATTTTACTAATGTAATCAAACATATAGTTTGCAATCTGCCAAGCAACTGTCAATGAAATCACTTTGGAAATATGGAGATATATACCTTACACTAACTGATTCTAATACAATTACCATTATTAACAAAGGGGTACACCAATTTCATAGGAACTGGTTTGCGGTGAACTTGTTATCACAGTTGGGGCGGGGGGATACAATTGCATAGATATAATAGATATATAGGGACACGAGGAAAGATAGAAGCAAAAAAGTACAAGACAGACGGAGAATCTCCCTGAGATGAATTGGCTAGTGGGGGTGGATGCCAGTTAGTCAACCAAGGTTCGATTCTCACCTCCAACTGTTTTTTCCTCAAAAAACGCAGGAGAACTGTGCCTCATTATATGATGAAGAAAAAGGGACAAGAGCCATAAACAACGTGCGCCACACATACCCCAAAGATTCTCACCTCCTACTTATTACAAAGCTAGGGTGGATGTCTCTCTCCCTAGTCGAGTTTTTTTTTTCTTTAAGACAGAAGTGTTTACCAGAACCTTTTGTGCCCTCCACAAATTAGTTCAGTGTCACTGCAATGCTAAACCAGTAAACCTACGTCTAGTTACTGAGTTCATGCAGATAAAAATAACAGCTTTCACCGGCATAAAAAATAACAAAATTAATCAAGTAGATATTGACGAATAGCTAGAAACTGCAGAAAATGAAATATAGTTAGCAACTTAAATCTCTCGTACTTTTGGGTACTCTCCTCATCATCACCTGGGTCCTCGTCTAATACCTCATACCTGCAAACACATAAAAAAGCGACTGTGTGATCCTTCCTTCAATAATATCAGATGATTTTATGCATAATGATAATGTATTAATGTAACTGTAGCACACGAATACTGTTTGTGAGATTATTGCAGCGCATGGCTACCGTTAATGGTTGTTAGATTGGTTTCTTTGTTAGGGATTAAACTGGTTTGGTTATATCAACTGCTTATCTCTACTATTGAAGGTTCCTTATGCTAGAGGCAGTTTCTTAAGAGATCAAGTCAAGCCATCTCGATACAAGAAATAGCATTGTAACTCCAATAAGCAAATATGGATAAAGAGAAACCTCCAAGGACCCAAAGTCACTACCATGCCGGTTGTTCTAGATCAATTCTTTCACAGCCAGTGCTTTAACTTCACATAGCACTATTTATTTCAATTAGCCACTGTCGAACCTCTCTCAGATTGATGCTTACACCCCGTAGTGAACTAGGTTCAAGACAGATAACTAGCTTGCAAACTACAACGAATATCTTACTTGGTTGCGTTCAAACAGAAGTTAACAAAATTTATCTTTGCAAACCCACCCTTCCAACCCTGGGAAAAGCATACAAATACATGAGGGAATCACAATTCTAATTGCTGTAGTGTTTTAAATCGCTACTCCTATTGTAATGCTGTAAAAGAGGATGAATAGTTTTTGCTAAGAAAAAATAGTGCTTGAGTAGTTAAATGATGCCACTTAAGAAGGCATAGATGGTTCAATGCCATTGGCTATTTTTGAGATTTGAAGCCTTCTTGATCTGTGCATATTGTGTGCCTGGACTTGCATCATGAAGCGCTTGGAAGGGCAAAAGCATCATATGCCCAATCAAAGTACAACTGAGCACAGCATTAGGAGTTCCAAATTTAAATTAGTAGGCAAAAAATCATCTAAGTTCTACAGAAAGTATAAGAACACATAACTCATCGCCTAGACAGGGGCAGGGAGTCCAATTTGTATTGCACAGGCCATGTCACAGGCACAAGATTATCACATATAGATTCAATTTGCATGTATAATATGAATCTCATGAAACATTTTGCAAATAATATCTTCACCTTGACTATGCTTGGGGCGAAACATACATGAAGAAGCCAATATATTCTTAGGTGAGTAGTTTTGCTGCTGGTGTTGGCTATTTTCTTTTACTCTTGTGTTGTAAATAAAC
This sequence comes from Eragrostis tef, assembly GCA_000970635.1. NCBI lineage: Eukaryota > Viridiplantae > Streptophyta > Magnoliopsida > Poales > Poaceae > Eragrostis > Eragrostis tef. The sequence goes on from LAPY01002818.1 coordinate 65,207, forward strand.
TCTCTTTTTAATTGAAAAAAAAAACATATAAGCCTCCCCTCCTATTTCATTTGGAAAATAACAAAAACTTTTGCATGCCAAGCAAATAGCAGAATGGTATTATTGGGGTAGTGGATGGGATGGGAGGCCCAGATGGTAGCTATTTGACCGTCTCTTCATCACGACGGGAAAACTCCATTTATAATTTTTTTTCTTCCATTTATGTAAGTTCATTAATGCTGTGCCCAGTGCCAGCGATATTACCCCTGTAGCTTCCATTTTTACAGGTTCATGTTTGACAGGTCATTTTTAGTAATACCATACTCATAACGTATTTGGATTATTTGACAATTTTTATTCATATTAGTACGTTATATACCCAGAATTTCTATTCATGAGCCTTATTCAGGAGATTCTCAAACAGTTAAGGCAATAATTTGCTATTAATGCTGCCTGCATTCAATATGTACTTCTTTTCGCCAGCCTAAGCATTCATATCAGTAAAGAGCATTGCACAACATATGGAAAAGAATTTTTGGCACATACTCTTTTGTTTCTTTATCAAAGTGTATGACCTTCACCACAAACCACTCATCTTTTTCATCATCTGATTTTACCCTAGCTGCAACCTGAAAGGACAGAGAATGAATGGAAATTATTAAATAATTAGAATAATCAGAGGGAAAAAGCTAAATTGCATGCCAGCAATGCACTGCTACAGAGTACAAAAAAGAAGCAGCAGACTAGGGAGATAAGCATCCTAGAAGTACAGTATTTATAGCTAAGAAGAGTGAGGTTCTGGTTGCTAGCATAGATGTCGATTCCATTTGAAAGAAATGAAAGGGACACAAATCAAAAGTCCTTTTCAGTGAATTGTATCCCTTTCATTTCATGTGTAAACATGAATAGTGGCCTTAACCTTTATGGACCTCTATGTTCCTGACTCCATTTGATTCAGATTTTTACCCTATAGATTCATAATTAAATGGAAGGTTTCTTGCTTTCTTTGGGATCAACCTACTCTGTAAGTCCTGCATATGTTCGGACTAGAACTTTTTATGATAAATACCATGACAATTTCGTAACTGCTGCAATTGACACGTGTATAAAAATGCATCACTATCAATTTTAACACTTAAATTTGTTCTAGTAGTGCATTAATGACTACTTAGCTTGACACAACAAATGCAGGGTCCAAAGTTGCAGATAAGGAAAAAATATTATCACAGTGCTTTATTATAGTGCTTTATTACAGTGAATCTTTTTGTAAAAGAAATTTGTTCTAGAAGTGCATTAATGACTGCCTAGTTTGACACAACAAATGCAGGGTCCAAAGTTGCATATGAGGAAAAATTTTATCACAGTGCTTTACTATAGTGCTTTATTACAGTGAGTCTTTTTGTAAAAGAAATTTGTTCTAGAAGTGCATTAATGACTGCTTAGTTTGACACAATGCAGGGTCTGCATATAAGGAAAAAAAAATTCACAGTGCTTTACTACAGTGCTTTATTACAGTGAATCTTTTCGTAAAAGAAATTTGTTCCAGAAGTGCATTAATGATTGCTTAGTTTGACACAATAAATCCAGGGCACAAAGTTATATAAGGAAAAAATTTATCACAGTGCTTTATTACAGTGGATCTTTTTGTAAAAGAAGCTAGCTAAAATAAACGAAACATGAAAATCATATGGCTCAATAATTCTAGCTCAGCCACAAGGGAATCGTTTTGAAGTAGCAATTGAACAAGCAAAGCTGAGTAATAAAGACAACTCTTGAAAGGAAAAGATAATGTCCTTTCGAGGAAAGAAAAAATGAAGAAAAATAGAATGGATGCTTAGTTGTTTTGTGTGTTTTGAAAAGCTTTAAAAGTTTATCAAAACAAGATTAAAAAATAAAAAAAATCCAATAACACTTGTGAAGTCAAAGTTTTAAAGAACAAAGCAAAAAAGAAAACATGAGACAATAACGAATTATAAAAAGAGAGGGATATAATTCAAAAAAAAGAAAAAAGAAAATAACACTGATAAGCCAACAATGTGCAGGTCATTCTAGATTGTGCATTCCAAAAGTCAGAGAAGGTGCGGACCATACTGAAAATATCCAACTTCAAACACCTGATTGCGCAGCTGCAGACACCCTTAACAAAGTGCAGATAGTCTACAGTACTGATTCAGATACACGAAGGTTCCTATCCTTTCTTACATGGAGGTTGAAGCTTTTTCCCTTGAGGTAGCATGCACCCATGAAGACATTAAATACAAAGACTAACTGATATTTCTAAATACGGCTGAAGATGAAACCTGCTCTCCTTTCAGGTTTGCAGCTTGGTCAAGTTGGTTCCTCATAGATGCAGCAGAAAACCGTGGAGTGTCTGTGTCAGATTTAATTCTCTTCTTTTTCTGCTCACCAACTTCTGCAATGTAAAAAGCAATTATAATACAATGTATTTCGCATTTAAAAGTCATGAACCTAACTTGCAAAATCTTTGCTTACCTATCTTTTTTCTTTGTGCAGTTGAAGCTCCAGATTGCAACAAACCATCCAACATTCCAATTAAGGCATTTGAGGCACTGCAAGACAACAGCATTGTCAAATCATTCCACTGTGGTATTCCAGTCTTCAAATAACTAAGATTTGCATGCAGCTATAGAAACTATGAAAGTGCAACAGAAGAGATGATCCAGTCTGAACAGCCATATAACTTTCCAGACTTTCCATGCAAATATTATTAAGTGTTTGCATAGGATTAGTTACTGCAGTCAAATCTTAGCAGTGATCATGGAGACTAGATGACTGGAATAGAAGTAGTGTTGTGCTATTTGTGATGCCAATGGTTCTAAAATACTTTTGATAGCATGAAAGAGCAATTTCAATAGTGATTCTTTGTGAATGAAGAAACAGATGGAAATAAATAATTAAAAAAAAAGGTATAACCAGGAACCCATATAAACTACAATGTTCATAATGTTACCTTATTTCACTCTCAGAGAGCTCCTTCGCATGTGTATATAAAGTACGAAGCTTAAGCAAAATAGTGTCAACTGATTTATCAACCATCTCTGGAGCTAAAAAACAGAGCACAGTTTTAACAAGCGTTAGCATTCCCATCCTCACAAACAGCATAACAGATAGGAAAACGATACTAACAAAATCAAACAGTAACAAAGGATATCATGAGAATCAAACTGTTCATTTTCACTGCTGACAAGTAACTCAGCTATAACCATTCTGCTTTGGTCGAACATGCCCTGCTTGAACTTGAACTATATGCATTTGGCTATTAGTATGGTTTTACAAGACTTCTGTCTTGATTTACAGGATGATACCTCACAAGGCACTCACAAGCGAAGCTCCAAACAAACGCAAAGTTCCTTCAAAACTCGTATTTAATAGTATGCAATATGTAGCAATCTGATGACAAACATCCTGAATCATTTTGATATTCCACAATTATTTCATATCTGGATGTCATTTGGCCATTTCTCTGTCTGAACCATTAATTCAGCCAACATAATGCTGTACATGACAACGTTAAATGAACCAACATAACAGAAAACTTCAGTTAAGAGCATATGTTTTCTTTAAATAGTAAATTTTTATTTATATCTATTCATGTCTAACGATCACAAAACACACACACACACACACAAAACAGCAAGAAGGCACATACTGCAAATTTATTTGCTGTCAGTTTTCTTCCATAATGATTCATAATGATTATGTAGCAGGGCATAAGAAAGCCTATGGTGAAGATTTGTTTTGTGATCAAATACAACTTCACTTGTGGCGCCCACACATTCAAAGCAATATTGGTGAGGAAAAAAGTAAATTCAGAATGGCAAGTAGCCAAAGAAATTATGCAAACTGATCCCTTGTTTTTGTGGTGTTCCGCGGCGATCCCCACCCTGTCCCTCCCAGGCGCCGTGGCGTAACTAAAACCATGTGGCTTCCCATGGGGATCCACCCCCCTCACAACGCCTATGCGACGACACAAAAACAACTGATCTAGAGGAACAAAGAAATCAAATGATCAATTCTCCACTCTCCGCATTCCAATTCAGATTATTACCATCCACGGAAGAGAAAAATCGAAATACAGATAGGTCAACTATGGGTTCAGAGCATGCTTACAGAAACGGATTTTCCTATGCATCCTTTTGATCTGGTCGATGACATGGTCCTGCTGTTTCCACAGCTGATCCAGATCGTTCAGCTTCTCTAGCAAAACTCCCATGGTCCCTCCCCCTCTTTCCTCTCCCCTTCTGCTAGCCAAAGGCATCTAATCTGAGTCTCCTTTGACTAAGAACTAAACCAGAACCAGATTGGAAATTTGGAACAGATCCGGTGGGCACAGTTTTACAGAAGACCCAAGAGAGATGGCCGGTTTGTTTTATAGGCCGTGCTTTACGGGTGCATGCCTTCAGCAGTGGATTGTTTAGATGTGAATAAATGAATGATACGTTTCAAGAAGGGCGAAATTAGGTTTGGCCAGATTGCTACCATTAGTTCCAGGGGCCACGTGTTGATTTGTCTGTCTACGTGTTAGTCTTTCCCTCCTTCGATTCTGCCACATGTAGGATGCATGTGCATTGCTACTTAATAGCGTAATCTTGGACTTGAATGTCCCAAGTAAACAAACACAATTAGTAACTTCCTAATTCGTAGAACATGTTTTTATGGCGTTGTGGCGTCCCGTGGCGACCCATCCCCCTCACAACGCTTAGGAGACGACTAGGCAACGCCTCAAAAACAAGGTTCCTCGAACTACTTATATTTGGTTAGAAACAAACTTATTACAAATTTTGGTTTCTTGGACAATAGCCCCTTTAGGGGGAACATATCAACAAGAATGTTTCTTTGTACATCAGACACATCTATCTCGGTGAGTATGTTTGGTCACTCACTTGGTTGGTGGATTCAGTATACGTTACTGTAGTATTTTCTAGGATGCGGCCATAGAAAAATTAACTACAATTACCGTTAAGTTTATCTATTATGCATGCAAAGAAAGCCGATGTGAGTAAGCGCCAACTAAGACAGTAGACAAACAGCTCACCTCAAGATGGAAACAAACTTCTTTTAGAGCTCATGCACCCGTAATGCTTCTTATCTTAGTTAATAGAAGGAAACAGTTTCTACTGCGCATAACAACGATATATATCTTCCAAAACAATACCATTCCCTTGAAAAGAATAGATTTTCTAAAAACTGCCAAATGAGGATTAGTAACTGTGTCCTTGTCTATCTTTCCTGCCCAACAAAGATAGCACCTGATGAATTAACATATACCGGAGTGTTCTAAAAATTTCATCCATTCACCAATCACCAAAAAAATGAAAATTTTGGTTCGGCATGTGTAGAGAAAGCTCATCACCCCTTCTCTCACATAGGAAGCTTCGCATGTAATTTTTAACACATGGCTCACACCATGAACCCAAACCCCCCGCAGTGAAGCTGAACACATGGCATGTGCATCAACAAAGAGACAAAAAAGGAAACATGCACATCTTTCTTTTTCGTTGGAGACAAACAATGGAAGTTCCCTAACACGGTGTTCCCGTACACAGTCGTCCAGCAGAAGCGAAGTGATTCGACGCAGCACGAGCCGAATCGAAACTGGAAAATAAAGCTAGCGGACTCGTTCGCCCGTATCTAATCCAACTAGCTCACGAATCGAACAACCAAGGCGACAAACCTCGACATTGAGGCACGGAACGGGCGGACGAAGTGGAGCTATTTGGGGGCCGGCGCGACAGATATGGGTAGAGTGAGTGGCTTACATGCGAGGATCTTCTTGTGGATCTTGTTGATCTCGCCGACGACCTCGTCCTGCTCCTTCTTCAGCTGGTCCAGCTCCTTGGCCTTCTCCAGCAGGGCGTCCGCCCCGGAGCCCCCCGCGCCGCCGCCACCGCC
>LAPY01002819.1:25192-36636 GCA_000970635.1 Eragrostis tef
GTAAAAACAATTATTTGATAATTACTTTGATGAATTATGCAGAGGAGTTAGGGCATCCCTTTCTCTCTCTTTTTTGTTTAACTTTCAAATAAATGTTTTTATTTTTGAGTTATTAAATCATGACTACAAGAGTTTGTAATTTAATCATACAAAGATATCAATTGCAACATGCAAACTAACACAAGAGATTTCGTCTTAATAAGGTCGTACGTTATTAGAATGCATGCATGCGGTTTGTCGGCTTGTTAAGTAACGCATTATAAATCTTCTTGTGTAGAATGCATGCATCAGTTTGTCGGCTTGTTAAGTAACGCATTATAAATTTTCTTATGCTTTGAATAGCGCTATGCGCATGTTTCATTCATGCCATTGGCTTATATATGTTTAGTGCGGTAACGTTTTTTACAAGATCATTAATAATTCAACATCACTTAAACTATAGTTTGGTTTCATTGATAGTAGAAAAATACGTTAGCTAGCGGAGCATGAAAACGCTTGCTTGCAACTATTGCCTATGCTTTTCTGCTCGCTCAGTGTACGTGAGTAGAAGGGAAAAGAAAATGGTCACTCCATTTCTTTGAAGAACATGACAAAGTCTTATTTACGATTGTTACGCTTCAATCATAACTCGTTCATTCACTTGCTCATGAACTCGTGGCTTGACCAGAAACGACTGGTTGCCTTCTTTCATCGGCCAAAAGATGCTTAGCCAGAATACACAGTTTTTTTTAAAGTTTGAAAAAAGTTTTTCAGTAGTAGTATTTGATATTGATAATTCAATAGGAACCTATTCACCAGCTAGTTGCCCAAAACAAGCAAGAGCCACCTGGCTCAAATAGGGAGGCGCTGCTACCCTTTACCTGCCGAATCCAAAAGACAAACGCAGAGAAAGAAAACCCCTAGGGCCTAGCGGCTACACCTCCTCGTCCCTAGCCCCCACTATTTCTTCCCCTCCCCCTCTCTCACCCCCCGCAGCGGCAGTCGCCGGCAAAACCCTAGATCTCCGTCCCGTTTAAACCCTCGAGGAAGGTAACGTTTCCGTCCCAAAGATTGGAGCTTTCGTTCTAGATCTCTCGCTGACTCTCTTCCCCCCCGGTTTCCCAATTGGTTCGTGACCTTTCGTCCAAGCAATTTGGTGGTGATTAGTAGCTTCTGCCTGTGATACAGCGCGGGAGGATGGCGGAGCCGTCGAAAGTAATCCACATCCGGAACGTTGGACACGAGATTGCGGAGGTGAGAAGGGGTGGAAAAGGGGAAATCTCGAATCTTTCCGCCTTTGTTGTTTTCTAGGATGGATTTTAATTCGATTTGCTTGGTATCGCGGCTAAATATTTTGACTTTATCGGTTATTTACTCACCCTGTTGTTGTTTCGCAGTCCGATCTGCTTCAGCTGCTGCAGCCGTTCGGGGTGGTCTCCAAGATAGTCATGCTGCGTGCCAAGAACCAGGTGAGTTCTTCCTTCGTTCGTTCTCTAGACATGCTGAATATATTGATTTGCTCGTGTTCCTGAGTTGTTTCGGTGGCACAGGCTCTCCTGCAGATGGAAGACATGCATGCCTCCGTGAGCGCGCTCCAATACTACAGCACTGTTCAACCTAGCGTAAGGTATAACTATTGCCCATTCAATGTGATGTAGATAGATGCATGTTAGACAATGTAAACATCTATGTAGTTATGACTTGTGACATGCTGGATAGATAATGCGTGTTCCTTATAATCCGAGAAGAATAAGATTTTAGGCTTTCCGTTGTGATTATAGTCTTGTTAAGCTTAAAAATAACCTTGCCTTTCTAGTTTTACTTTCATATGCCGTTCAGTATTTGATTGATCATTTCTTTGCATCACTATTTTTGCCATCTAGGGGAAGGAATGTATACATGCAATTCTCATCCCACCAAGAACTTACCACTGATCAGAGCTCTCATGGAAGAAATTCTGATCAGGTATGCCTGGCAGTTCAGCTAATCTTTGTCTTCTTTATTATGTATGATGCAGAACCAGTTTATTCTATTTCCTGAAATAATCCATGCTTGCCAATCACATGGCTCTTTTCTTTTCTTGTTGAAACAATCCATGCTTGCCAATAATTGACATTTAGTTGCAAGATAATCACATCCGACTTGTAGGCATGGAAGCAATACTGCTATAGAGCATTGACTTATCTAAAAAAAGGAACTATGTATTCCATGTTGCATGCCCACTATTGGTTTGTGCCACTAAAACATTCTTTATTGGAGTCCACAATATTGGTTTAGCTGGCTCCATGTCTAGGGTATGATCCCTTTTTTGCTTGGTTTGTTTGTTCAGCTGTCAACTGGCCCTGTAATTCTCTCCAGTTGAAGCAACCCATTTTAAAATAACTTTGCACTTAGCAATCAATGGTGGTGAGGACTAGAATGGGGAAAAGTTCATAAAAGTTGGACATATAATTGCCACATAGTGATAGAACTAGTATGCTAAAAAAAGCGTTGACAATTGCTGCTAAATTAGAACATTTGAATCGGTTAGAAATATAATTAGCTGTATTTTATATCTCCTACCTCCTTCTTTAGGTAGCTGAGTTAGCTTGCATGTCGTACCTGCTCTCTTATTTTCCAGCTAGATATGCACATTCCTCCCTATTTATTCTTTTCTTTCTATCTCCTCTTTTCTGTCTCGGTGCTTGGCCTCAGGAGTCTGAACCCAACCGAATCCTCTTAGTTACTATCCACCACATGATATATCCTATAACAGTGGAGGTTCTTCATCAAGTTTTCAAAGCTTATGGATTTGTGGAGAAGATTGTCACATTTCAAAAGTCAGCTGGTCAGACTTTCCTTCTCTCTCTGTCTCTTTCTCCACACACGCACGTACACCTGATATACATTTTCTGACTTTGTCCACAAAAGATTGCATGTGAATGGTAAGGTGGGTCTGTGAATTTATATAAACTTTGTCTATATTTCCTAATCTGGGTCCATTTAGGCTGTACCCTTTTTCAAAAAATAAAGTGTGGAACTGTTGTAATAAACTAGCCATATATCATACATAGCAATTAATTACAAGTTATCTAAATCTGTCATCCAATCGTTGCAAAGTTGTATGCTGTTTTACCAAAACGTTGATTAGAACCTTGCTAATTCCCTTTTTCTTTTAACTTATGTCACATTTGTTTCCTAGCACTCTAGTGAAAGGAAATGTTATTTTTCTTAACATTTTTCTTATTTGGTTCAGGTTTTCAAGCTCTTATCCAGTATCAGTCGCGACAAGAAGCTGTGGAAGCATTTGGCTCCTTGCATGTAATGTTACATGATTGCACTAATGTACTTGAAATTGTGGATCTATTCCTGATAGTATGCTATTCTAACAAAACAAAATTTCCCAGGGAAGGAACATATATGATGGTTGCTGCCAGCTAGACATTCAATATTCAAAGTATGATGAGCTGTGGCATATCTAAGCAGAAATTCATTTCCCTCCCATTTTCTGTGCCTTAATTTCTTCCTTTTTTTTCTTCTTGAATATCCAGTCTCAGTGAACTGCAAGTGCACTACAACAATGATCGGTCTAGGTAATATTGACTTCTCAGTTCTTGTCTCTGCAAGTGATGTTGCATCGCGAATTGATATCAGCTCCTTTTAGTGGCTTGTACATCTCTCAGTGTTACACATGTAACTTCAATTAGAGGCCTGGCCTTTGACCAAAAAATCATTTTATTTGAAATATGAAAATCACCTGCTTCAATTTCCACATATTCAGGGACTTCACCAATCCATCATTGCCTACAGAACAACGTCCAAGAACCTCTCAGGTTGGGTTTTACTTTTCTTGTCTGCATTTTTTGTCTGGACCTTTTTGATGCTCTGATGCTAAATATTGCGGTTTTCTTGGAGCAGCATGGTTATCCAGATCCAGCTGGTCTCTTTGCCTTCCAACAAACGGGAGGTAGTGCGGTTAAACTTTAGTTACTTTTGGATTAATGTTACATATTGAGATTTTCAATGCTATTTGTGGAGGAAGTACCTGACTTTACCTTTTGGTTTGCAGCTTCATATGCACAGGTTGGTGTCTGAATGGTTTCTTCGGTGATGTAGTTTGAGCTACAAAATCTTTAGCTTGTTGCTTACTTTATGGCCCGTACAATTTCTTTGAATACTCATACGAAGCATTTGCATTTGGTACATACCAGATGGGAAGGGCCGCAATGATTGGAGCTGCCTTTGGTGGAAACTTGCCTAATGGAGTGACTGGTACCAATGAGCGGTGCACGCTTATAGTCAGTAACTTGAACACTGATGTAAGTCGTGAGCTGTATTTCTCTGCAAGGATTTATCTCCTGGTTCATTTTGTTATCATCAAGCTTCAGCTAGCTCATTGCATGTGGTTACTTTGTCTAAATTTCTACACATCTTTTCTTTAAAAAGAAAACAATATCTTGGTGATTGGTGATGCTTTCTGTTCCTTATAGAACTAGTTAGTTATCATAGATTTCAACTTTTCAAGTACTATTGTGAGGTTAACCTTTGAAACTTATTATTGGTACATTCAATGTTCTGTGCAGAAAATTGATGAGGATAAGCTTTTCAATCTATTTTCTTTGTATGGAAACATTGTTCGAATCAAGATATTGCGCAACAAGCCAGATCATGCCCTTATTGAGATGGCTGATGGGTTGCAGGCTGAGCTAGCTGTGACTTATCTAAATTTGTTGCTATTGTTTCCAAGGTGAGTACTTCTTTCATCATTCGAGAAGCTAAGTGGGTTATAGCAACCCCTGAGGGAAAGCCGCTGGAGGTTTTGGAGATAACATATTGAAGAAGGAAGGGATGTAAGTGGAGTGAAGGAGAGATCAAGGACAGAAATGTGGTAGGATTCAGCCAATAGGTGATCAAGCTTTCCAAACAACGTCGACTGTCGTGAGAAATACCTTATAATAAGTGCGGTTGGGCCCCTGGCTCCTTTGCTCAACCACTCTCTGCTGATATGACATCCTTGTTCACCCACATATGAAATCCACTGCATGTGCTCCAACCTAGGATGACTATCATAAGAATGTTCATCTATTGTGAGGTGCTCTGCTATGAGGCCACTGTAGACTAAGAAGTGTGCAGCAGTATCTGTGGGTTCATCAGCTTTTGTTGCAGGACAAAAGGGCAGTTGTAGCAATGAATACTCCTGAAAGGCCTGCAAGACGATATTTCCAGTTTGATAAATATCATCATCACTGCATTTTCCGTGGTCATAGTTGTCTGTCACCTGCTCCATCCTTTCTTGGCAACTTTGATTGATGACAGGTAAGATGCCTTGGGCTCCCCACTGGCGGATCAAGTCGTCTGAGGTGATATTGGCCCGAGCATCAAAGCTCTGACCATGGGATGGTGAGCAGTAGGGAATGAGCAACATGACGGCATAATGAAAGCATCTGAGAGCCACAATATGCCAATATGTCTCATCTTTGTAGCTGGTCGTATCCAAGATGTACTTGGCCGCTTGGTGCAATGAGTAGAGAGTAAGCATCAATATATCCTCCCCATCAACGATTCTCAAGGTACGGTGACGGCCTGAAATGCTTTTGTCATAGACATCTTTAGAGGTAGTGGATACGAGCCAGCTAGAGCCTTTCCAACTAGGAGGAGGAAGACACGCGTCCTCTGTGAAAGCATCATCCATGATGGGCTTGATAGGCTCGTTGAGGTTCCGAACCACCAGCGTGTACTTCTTCTTCAACAACTTTTCAAATATTTCAGAAAGTAGTTCTGCTGATCTTGTGAGCCCCAACAGTAAATTTATTTCATTGCTCTGGCCATAGGAGAAGTACCGTACATCATCATCATATTCCTTACGTCTGTTGTATTCTTGGCGATCAAGTAGCCCAAGAGTCTCTGCCACTTTTATGGTCAGCATATCCTTAAAGCTGAGCGTCGTTGCTTCCTTCATGTCCAGCTCTATTACGTGGTCGTGGGGGAAGGCGGAGATCCTGATCAAGTTCTCCAGCCAGATGCTTGATATAGCTCGTGTGAAACCTGCCGTGGGTCCGACCCCAACATTCCACATCACGTAAGGAAGATAATATACGTTTCCTTTCAACATACCATACGCAAGAGTTTTGCGATATCCGTTTAACCTGGCAACGCAAATAAAAGGGACTAGTTAGCTCCAGGGGAAAGCTCTTAAGGGCCCTTCCAAGCTTTATTTTGGAAGCATTGAATTTAGAATGTGAATCCTATGCGTGTCCTCCCAGACTGCTGCTTTATCCGTGCTGTACCATCCTGACCCTGTTTTCTCTTCCCTTAACATTGGGCCCTCGCACTAAATTGTCTCCTTTCCCCGTTCAGTTTTTGTTTTTTTTCATTTTTAGGTTATTAAAGGATTTTACTTCCTGATGTTGTGCTATTCTGAGTTACAAGGCCCATTTGTTGTGTGGATCGTTTGTCTTGTCGTTGCCTGCGGATTTCATTATGATAATCAGTATATTTCTCCTCCAGATTTCTTTGTGACGCCCAGTAATGTATTGCCCATGTTTAGAGTCTAAGTGAAGTGTCGACAATAATGACTGGTTGGTGTAACTTTAAACAGAACGTTGCTCACCATCACTTGAACATCCAGCACATTACTAAAAGCATTAGGATACATCTGCGTTTGCAAGTAAGGTCCAATTTTTTTCTGTCAGTGGTAAACGATCGGAATTCTGAAGGCGACGCAGGATCTTTTCTCATCCTGCAATTCGGGTTCCTAGCTCCTTACACATACCTCTTATCGCATCGTTGCTGTACCTGTATGGCAGTCTGACCTCCGTGATCTTGCAATCAGACGAACATGGTCAGTTTCTATGGCAAATGGCAGCTGTTTTGGCATTTTGCTAGCATTAAGATAATGGACCAAAAGCTGGTACCAGTGGACCCAGTTTGAAGCCTGGTTGCAGGGTAAGATTACAAATCGGTAGACCTATGACTTTCATGCGCCTTGCACTCTTGTATTCAGAAATGGCGATCAATGTGAAGCACTGGTGTGATCACCTGCGGCAGAGTCATACCTTCACAAACAGTTTAAGTCAATGGCAAGCTTATATTAGCTTGGGACAGTTTAAGTAAGTAGATCAACAATCTTCACCTTTCTTAACTGAATCATTCCAAAATAGTTGCTACAAGGGATTCAAATCTTTTTCTTTTATCTGGACAATAGCAGTAAAGAAGAGCCTGGAGTTGAGAAGGAACTTCTTGAATGGACAAACATGATCTTATTCGGTGTCAGAAATATACACACACTTGGTTGGCACGTAAACACTACACGACTCTTCATCACCTTTGAGTCTGCAAAACAAGTTTACCATTACCATGGACACCAAGTGTTGAACTAAGCTAGATCACCGACCCAAGTCCTTTGCCCCTTTAAACCCCAAGAAAGCTAATGTCAGCTCCGGACATTGCAGCTAGAAGACCTGATTTTGCAGCCAAAAAAAAGAGTTGCTCTCTTTTTTTTGGCTGCAATATTGGCACACTTTCTTCACATCGTAGTAGACAGTTTTAGAAAATGCTTCCACTACGGTTCGATCTTTAACAACTCGGTTCCATCCAGTTCATCATTACTAAGTCGCCATCCATCCTCTATGCATGCAATATGTTTTATCAGCATGATCCCAAAGTCTTCTCAAATAGCTGTGGCAGCATGTATATCGTCCTCACCTAGTACTATAACAGCTGCCTGCGGCAGCATGCATATGGCAATCACAACAGGGAGTGGGATCCTCCTGCCCGCCTCTTGTTTTGAACCAAAGGATTAGTTCCATTATGCTTCAACTAGTTACATGACAAGCCATGCTTAGATATCTTGTTATCCTACTATGCTTATAGGCGAAGGACGCATCGATGTTTGTATCAGCGGCAAACTCAGCCACATCCTGTAATGCATTCTTCCTCGTGTCCATAGCAATCACCCAAGCCTTGGGACCCAGAAGGTTCTTCTTGACCATGAAGTATACAGTAGCATCATCATCATGCAAGCTGAGAGTGGGTTGACGTACCACAAGACCCTTGAATGGTACTAGCATAGGCCTGCCTTCACGGTCCAGCACCTTAGGCAGCTGGTTAAAATGCGGGTTGTTGTCAACAGGGATAAGAGAGAATTCGCGTGTGCAGTCCTCAACCCAAGCATCCTCCAAATAAGTTGCAGACACCGGCCTCTTCCATGTCCTGGTCACCCAACCATCAATGGCGTAGGGGCCCCTGAAGCCTTCCCCAGGCTTCCGCCGAACCTGCAGCTCAACATACTTGATCATCATTCGGCCTTCTTCGTCTTTGCCGATAGCAATGTCCCGAGCATTGCGTGCATCTCTCATGGAGTCTATGCCAGGCAAGAGGTCTGGAGGCATCGGCACATAGCGAAGTGGGGGGATCGGTTTGCCTTCGACTTTGAGCACATCACAGAAGAGGATGCCCTTCCAGAGGTCAACAAAGCCCATGGTACCAGCATTTCCTCCAATTGCGATCACCTTGCTGTTGTTATGGTGAAAGTTACAGCAATGCTGGACCCAATACTGGGCCAGCTGTTGATCATTCAGTGAGATGCTGTCTGTACTCCAATGAGTTGGAACCTTGGAGCTGTGCTGAAAGAGGCGGAACTCCCCAGTTTTGGCATTTGTTGCTCTACCGAGTCCCACGACAACATAGAAATCATCATCGGTTGTGTCTCTGTGGGGGCGCAGGACAAACCCACTTTGGTCGTGGTGCTGTTTGTGGTTGATGCCGCAGCGCAGGATGCCAGCATGGGTGGACTCAAATCGCCTAGGGGGCCGCGGGAGCCGCTTCAGTGACGGCCCCCCGCCGGGGGCTACACGTCCCGGCCATGTTTAGAGCTGACGATGACGCGAAGAAGCACGAGATCCTCCTCCGCGGCGAGGATCTTCGGCTCTAGAGGGAAGTCGTTGTGCTCGCGTCCGGGGCAGAAGACGCAGATGTAGGAGACGCGCGGCGGGCGGGCAAGGCACAGGGTGACCTGGATTTCCTTGTTGTCCCACGTCGTGGACAGAGCGGTGGTGGCGTTGCGGCGGGGGGGGGGGTAGGCGCGCTCTTGGAGGAGCACCCAGGGGATTTCAGCGCCGTCGTCGTCCGGAGAGAGTGCAGGCGGATGCAAGGATGCATTTGGCAACCGAGGAGTGCACATGGACTGCCTGCGTGTCGCCATGTATCCGTCTCGCTCGATTTAGCTTGTGTTTGGATGGATTTAGTCCCGAATATGTAGCGGCGGGGCGAAGGGGAAAGGGGAAACCTAAACCGATGCAGAGGGGAGGGAGAAGAAGGTGAAGCGAACTCGGCCGGCGGCGGCCGATTCTTCAGTAGTGGGACTGGCAGTGGGCGGACCCGTGTGGTGTTCAGGCAGTTCAGTTCAGCTAGCTCGAGTAATTTTCCCATAAAATAAAAAAACTGAGTAGTTATTTCCCGGGCCTCTAACGGGAATGCAACAAAAGTATAAATGGACCATCGTCTAATCTTATAAAACTTTAGATGCAATGGATATTTGTATAAAACGAAACTAAAATGAAATCAGTTTGTGAACAATGTGGGTTGAAATTGTTCATCTGCAGTCCGTTGTTACTCTTCACTGGCTGATTTCATTTTTTTCGTTTCTCTTGACACAATTATCTTTGCATATAACATTTTGCAAAATGATACATGATGCAATACACTATTCATTCATTTTTTGGGTCATTTTTCGTGCATCCATTTCGTCTAACGATGCTGAAGGGAATCAGCGTGTCGCTGTCCATCCGTGATCCGTTCACACCACCCTAAGAGCAACTCCAGCAGTTCCCCTAAAACTCATACATCAAATCTTGGTATAGGAGAAACATCAAATCTATTTTTAGGATTTGATGCATGGCTGTTCCTACAGTTCCCCTAAATCTCATCCCCTACTCGTGGGCCCCACCAAAGCCACGTCACCACCCCTCCCTCCCCCTTCCTCATTTCATCGAACACTCTTCACTGGCTGTTTTTTTTTTCCGTTTCTCTTGACACAATTATCGTTCCATATCAAATTTTGCAAAATGATAGATGATGCAATACACTATTCATTCATTTTTTGGGTCATTTTTTGTGCATCCATTTCGTCTAACGATGCTGAAGGGAATCAACGTGCAGTTGTCCATCCGTGATCCGTACACGCAATCCTAAGGCCTAATTTTTCTTTTTGTTCTTCAGTCTTGTTCGTGCTCCGGTGGGTCGACGCAGCTTAAACTGCTTTCAAAAGCTAGCTCCGCCATGGATTTACTTAAAATCATCCATGCATCTCCATGAAGAACGAATATATTACCTTTTATTTATTTCCATGTGTAATTTGTTTCCGGTAGCAGGGCAACCAAAATTTCTATCTGCAAATATTTGCATGTGGGGCTCATCTCAGATACTTGGATATCCTACTGTGCACATACGCAAAAGTCACATCGACGGTTCTATCTGCAGCAAACTTTGCCACTTCCTGCAATGCATTCTTCCTCGTGTCCACAGCAACCACCCAAGCCTTGGGATCTTCACGGTCCTTCTTGACCATGAAGTATACAATACCATCATCACCATGCAAGCTGAGTGTGGGTTGACGTATGTCAAGCTTCTTGAACGGTGGCAGAGGCTTTCCTTGATAGTCCAGCACCTTAGGCAGCAGTTCAAACTGAGGGTTGCTGTCAACAGAGATAAGAGATGATTCATATCTGCAGTCCCGAACCCAACTGTTCTCAGAATAAGTACCAGCAGACCCCGGGATCTTCCATGTCTCAGACACCCAACCCTCTATGACGGAGGAACCCTCCAAGCCTTCGCTAGGCTTGGACAGAACAATCAGCTCGACGTACTTGATTATGAGACCCTCCTCGCCTTCAACAACAGCAATGTCCCGTGAAAGGCGAGGATCTCCTCTGGGCACCAAGTCTGGCACGAGTGAAGGAGGCAGCGCTACATAACCGAGCGGGGGGATGGGCTTCCTGCCTTGGACGACGTCGAGCACGTCACAGAAGAGGATGCCCCGCCAGAGGTCGACGAAGCCCATGGTGCCAGCCTCTCCTCCTATAGCGATCACCTTGTAGTTGCCATGGCGAAAGTAGCAGCCATATTGGACTCGCTGTTGTCTGTTCAGCGAGACGCCGACGGTGTCGGTGTTCCAACGAGTTGGGGCCTTGGAGTTGTAGTGACAGAGGATGAACTCCTCCTGTTTCGGATAGTGCGCCGTACAGAGTCCGGCGACAACATAGAAATCATCGTCGTCGTCTGTGATGTCGCGGCGGGGGCGCAGAACGAACCTGCTGCTGCTTTGGTCCTCATGGTGCTGTTTGTAGGTGGTGCCGCAGCGCAGGATGCCAACATTGGTCGAGTCAAATGCATAGGGCTCAGGGGGCCGCGGAAGCAGCTTGAGTGACGGCCCACCGCCGGCGGCCCTGTCGGCGGCCTGGTAGATGTAGTAGTCCACATCCTCGAAT
>LAPY01002819.1:47401-65526 GCA_000970635.1 Eragrostis tef
CGCCCCCCGCGCCCGCCGGCGTCGGCGCCGTCGGCTCGTCCATGGCCACCACCTGCTCTTGATCTCCTCCTGTATGTGCGTGGACGAAAGGTGAGCACACTTGCGCAAGGATCGTGCCTTGCCGGGCGTAAGGTGAGAAGGCCATGGATATATAGGGCGTTTAACGTTTGACTTCTGCTTTGTTTCACACCATTACGGGTCGTGTTTTTGTTGTGGTGTATTCAATACGTACATATCCATACCTACCAGTTGCATAACCTCCTATCGTACGTCCGAGGGTGTAAAACTAATTAATCAGCGGCTCGAAGTTACCCATTAAAGAAAATCACGCCAAAATACCAATAAAATACTTCATCTGATTTTGAATGTGACTATATGCTTAGTTCAATTTTGAAATAATGAATCTCATCATATATATAAAAGATTGGACGGGGCATGTGTAGCAAGTGCAGGAAAATAACACGCCATCCTAGGGAAATAGCCCAGTACGTAGAGCATGTAAATGGCAATGCAGCATGATTATCTCGACAACGAGTACTAAGGTCGGTACTAAGGTCTAATTTATGCGCACGATGTTTTCCTAACGAGTATCTTTGTGTTGGTATTGTCCTTGTGTTGCACACTCTAGCTAGCGCAGTGAATGAGATATCGCTAGACTCTATAGTGGTGGATTAGTAGTTGGGTGGGAGTTGGACGAGGTGATGTGTGCTTGCCTAATCTTTCTTGGCGAGATCCACATGCAGGCTCATTTGCATGCATGTTGTGCACACCTGTGTGGGAGTCGCTTGTTCAGATACCGGCAAATAAATGGTTTGGTTTTCCGGTCAAATCGACATTTTAGGCATTACGCATTGGATTTGGTGGCAGCGCAATGCAAGTTCTAATCCTAACCTACGTTTATGTTCTGTTTTTTTATCTCCAAAACAAAGGGTTCTTTAAATTAATAGCAACAAAATTTCGCATCCCTTTGCATTGTCCCGCCGTTTGAAATAAACAAAATCTGTGGAAGGAATCGTGGACACGTAGGATCGCCTCGTGCCTTTCATGGTTGGTTATCACGTACTACTTCTTTCGCAAGCAAAGGATATATCAATTCATATGATACAATTTCGTACTGAATTATAGCACCAACTTTAGATTCTTCATGCACGACTAACACATGCAAAACAGGAAACCGTTGCTAGAAGAAACCTCAACTAAGAAAAGCGTAAAGGGGCAAGCGCACACATGTCACGCCGAGGCGTTCTTTAACTTGGGTTTGTCGGGATTCCTCATTGGCTAATTCGTCACCAGCAAAATACTAACGATCGATCTCTCAGGAAAATAGAATAATCCGTGCTTCAGTGCTTGTATTGCTCACCTGCTGCGAATTGATCCGGTGTCGGTGCGGCAGCAGCAGCCGAGTAGTAGCTTCCCTGCGGCGCGTGCACGTACCCACGGGTACTCGCCGTCGGCGCCGGCGACGACGTGGGCCAGCGCCGACACCATCGTGGACATCTCCAGCGCCTGGTACTCACCGGACAGCACCGGGCGGTCGTCGTCTTCCTCGGCCGCCGCCCAGCAGCCTCGTCGTGCCGCCATCTAGCTTCTCTCGATCTCACCACGCGCACGGTCACGAAGTTGCAATGCCGCCGCCGCCGCCGTTTCGCATGCAACTTCTCTGGCTAGAGGCTAATTACTAGCTATCTAGCCGGCATATACGTACGAGACGTGCGGAGACTTTGAATTGACGATGATGAAGATAGATGGTGATCGGTTCAAAGCACACGCGTCGATCTGTTCTTGGCACGAGGATGACTGACCCATGGGACATGGACTCCTATATATAGATATAGATGGATGGATGTGTTCATATGCAGATAAACTGAAGAAAGAAGTACTGTACATAGATCTACGAGGACGTGAAGGAGAACACATGGGCTCGACGAGACGTTCCGTTCTCGACCACCGCCGTCTCTCGCGTCTCAATCGCCGCCGCCGGAAAAAGGTGGGGTTCAGATTGGACCCAGTCGCGCGCTCAGCGCTGACTGCACGGCTAGCTGCCTGATGCGAAAAGCTGCCGCTCTGCCTGTCGATCGATGAGATATCGGTTGAATCTGAATGAAACCCGGCCCCGCCTCTACGACTCTAGCAGCACGAAAAACCACACTGATTCTTGACCTCTAATTAGGTAAACTGGGCGATCAAGTTTTTGGTGGTTTGCTAGTAACTCGTGTACTATCTTGTGATTAATTATTATTATCATATATAAGTCAAAGCATGATGGCGGCCTTGCCCAGCTCCGGATGCGATTTATTAGCGAGGCAGAGTGGTAGCATGATAGCATCAAGACATCCACTTGCAATTTGCCGACATGGGTCGGTCAACCTAGGTCAAAGTGCGCTATCCTAATTACATACAGTACTACTACGTAGACGGCGTTCAACGAATGTACACCGTCGTCAACCTTTTAAATACTTTGCATTGGATGCTACTAGTAGTACGCAAAAAATAATCTTATTCGAATCGACGACGAACGCTACTACGTTACTCGATCGTGGTTGGTCCCAATGACTGTACTGACTGTGTGCTTCCTAGGAAGTTTCGACGAAACTCTCAACAATCCAGATCGGGCTAGCTTTCAGAGTCCTTACTCGTACTGCTGACGGATTAGGCCCTGTTTG
Organism: Eragrostis tef; assembly: GCA_000970635.1. Lineage (NCBI taxonomy): Eukaryota > Viridiplantae > Streptophyta > Magnoliopsida > Poales > Poaceae > Eragrostis > Eragrostis tef. The sequence continues at coordinate 50,065 of LAPY01002819.1, forward strand.
GGTGTTGTAGTTTTTCAAAATCGAAGTATTAAGAAATTTTGGTTTTAAAACCGGTGCCAAGCAAAATCGTAGTTTAGAAAAAAGAGGGTAGGAGTGGAGTTTTTAAAACTCCAAAATGGTTGCACTTTTAGCAATGCCATAGTTTTTAAAACTGTAAAATTTGTTACATCCAAACACCTCCATAGCTCTCAAAACCAAATTATTTTACAAAACATGGTATTCTTACAAAACTCTAAAAATACTTTGCATCCAAACAGGGCCTTAGTCTTTCCAGAACTTCCGTATCTAGCATTACGAGTTACGACGGTCAAGCAAGTACTCCCTCCGTTCCTAAATATAGTGCCTTCTGGGTTTAGTTAAAGTCAATCTTTGCCAATTTTGACCACAATATCTATAAAAATAAAATATTTTAAATAGAAAGAGTTACATATTATGATAGATNNAGATGTTTTTATAGTGTATCTAAGAATATAAATTAGAGTTTGTAAAATTGTTTTAATATTTCACTATTTGCAGTCAAATTTACAAAGTTTGACTTTGACTAAATCTAAAACAAACTATATTTAGGAACGGAGGGAGTAGTAGCTAGCTAGAGAAGCTGAAATGGGGACTACTACTGGTACGTACGCAGGGACGTAGGTACGTAGAATAATCTGGACGACCAGAGCATCCAGAAACAGAGCGGAGAGGAAGAATCAGTAGAGATCTGCAAGTGGCATGCGTCTTCGCTTGAACGATATGCAACCGATCGAGCAATGCGAACACGACGGATCGTCGTACGTGGTTCATGCACGCGCGCGCGCGCGGCAGGCGACGCGAAATTCTCTACGGGTCGAGACACTTGTCGTCCGGCGGCCGGCCATGTGACACGGCGTGCGAGGGCCTCGTCGTCGCTCGTGTGCGCCACCGTGCCCCCACGCTCTCGGTCTCGTTTCCCCTCGCGCTGACGGGGCGAGCTCTCGGCCGGTCGTCCACGCATGATCAGCGGACGCCTACGGACGGAAGCAGCAGCTCGTACGACGACGCACAGATCACTGGATTCCTGAACGTTCCGGTACGTGCGGAGGATTACGCCGGCGCCTCGCGCGCGCGGCCGGCGGACGACGACGAACTTCCGGCGTGTCGTGTTTCCACGGGCCGGGATAGCTAGCTAGCTAGCCATATACGCATGCGACGGAATGCCGGAACGTTGCATGTATATGTGGTGTGGCTAGAGCGGTGGTCGTCGGAGCTTGGGATTTGGCATATGCGAGCGTATACGAGCGCGCTGACCTCAGTTCGATCGATCGGTTGTCGTTCATGGCATGATGGCGTCTCGATCGCCGGCCGGCTGGCAGTCTCCAACCAGAACCAGATCATACATACTTCCTGTTGCATGTGCATGCACACAAACTCCCTCAATTAACTAAACTAAGCACCGAAAGCGCGCGCTACTACTGCTTCTTTAACTAATGACAGTATTTGGAAGGTAGCTAGAGACGGTACGGACTGCTCTATGTACACAGATTTCGTCGCCCTCGGTTCGAGATAGTCAATGAAGTCAACTGCTGTATTTTTACAATAGTTTGTTCTGATCGGTCGGTGGTGGACGAGAGCTAGTGTGCGGTCAACGGACGCTCACTGTAGTTACACTACAGTATTAGTAGATCAAACAGTACTGTGTCTTCTGAGTTCTGCCTATAAAAAACAGAGGAAACGCGTGAGCGCGCGCGTGCGCTCTGACGTTCAAGCTAACATAACACTGACATGCCGTATCAGCACACATCACGAACACACATTCCTTCAGAATAAACAATCGCACATGCGTTGGCCCCGGTTTGGTCTGCAAAAATGCAATATAAAAACCGTCAGATTCAGCAAAGGAAGTTCTAACAGTGCTTTGAAGTCGGAACCCTTTTTTTGAAGCAATAAGTCGGAACCCTTTGACGGCGGCTATAAACTTTGCCTAAACATGCATATCTATTAGAGTAATTTAAATTTCATCTGGTTGGATCGAACACTGAAAAGTGCGTGGGGATTGGGGACTGGAAAATCTGATCGATGAGGTCAAGTTTCTTAGCTCGAGGAGGCTGAATTACACTTCGTCCAATTCTCGATCTGCACAGATCGATCTATTCGTACGGGAGCGACTTGAAAACTCGAAGACAGGAGAAAAACGAACAATTTGACATCGGAAAGGCGACGCAGGGGTTTGGCCACGCCTGAAATGCTGTGACATTCCATGTCACGGCATGATTACAGAGGAGTGCATGCATGCACGGGCGTGGAGTTGAAACCTGTTGCCAAGCTCGGGTCGGTTTCATACGTCTCAGTTAGGTCTTTAGGCTGATGTTGCTGTCTGCAGTATTCATAAAAGCAAGACACACTTGATCTTAAAAAAATTAAGAGGGGCGCAAAGCTTTGTCCTCGAAAGGCGAGGCAAGAGGCGTCGCTCAACAACGGCAAAGTCAGAGCCTTTTATCAGAGAGCATCATGAGAATAAGAGACGAGCTTTGCTGGATTATATTGTTTGTGTCATTGTAGTCAAAGCTTTGAAGCAACAGTTCAAACTTCCAAATTGGCTGTTTCTTTCTTGTCTGTGAAAAATAAATAGAATAATCCAGAAAAAGCTCCATTTACATTCCTTTTTTGACGGTCTTCTGAAAAAAAAAATTGAATTTCATATTTTGACGATGCTAAGTCCATATGCTTGTCCTCTAAGCGAGTGAGCGTGCTTTGTCCCTGTTGCTTTGCTAATTGATCTGCACTTCATGAAGATTTGCACGCATCGTCCGGGGGTCAATAGGCCTGCGATGTGAGGGGCCTATTCATGGAAACTTGAAACACTGCGGGAGTCTGTTATGGGTAGTTCATATTGGAGTGACATCCTAACACATGCATGCATGATTCTCTTGAATCAAGTTTCCAGAAGGTACTCCCTCCATGACTAAACAAAACCATCTTTTTTTTTCTCTTTCTCACTCCAACTAGACGAGCTTTGACTACCTTTTCTTTTGTTAACAATTAAGCATATTTGTACATATAATAGAAATTATTAATATTAATGCAAACTAGGGGCAGGACAAGGAATTTGGGACCATAAGAGCATCTTCAAGAGTCTCTCATAAATTTGGTCTCATAAACTTGTTTTTAAGAGCAACTAGAAAATTATGAGGGATAACTTTTCTCTCCTCCTCTAACAATACTTATTTAAAAGTGAATTAAAAGACTTTTGATTGGACCACGTCAGCATTTGGGGTCACAAAAAACATTAGTTCCATAGCAAAAAGATGAGATGAGAGCATCTCTAAGAGAACCCCATAAACCTCTCTTAAATCAAAATATTGGGAGTCAATTACAAAACCATCTCCAACAGGATTCTAAAACCACCCCCAGTTTATTCATAGCCCCTAAACTTTCCTCATTTGTAGCTACAAATAGGAGAAGAATTGGGGTTCTTATCTCTTCTTTTTCCTATGAAATTAATGTTTTTGGTGGCCCTAAATGCTGACGTGGCCCAATCAAAAGTGTTCTAATCTATTTTTAGGGGAGAACTGTTGGAGAAGAAGCGGAAAATTGTCCCTCATAATTTTTTGGTTCCTCCCAAAAACAAGTTTATGTTGACAATTTTATGGGAGTCTCTTGTAGATGCTCTGAGAGTCCCAATTCTTCTCCTGTTTGTAGCTACAAATGAGAAGGAGTTTAGGGGATATGAAAAAAACTTAGGGTGGTTTTAGAGTCCCATTAGAGATGGTTTTTTTATTTGATCCTAATACTGATTTAAGAGAGGTTTACAGACTCTTTTAGAGATAATCTAAAAGGGTCAGACGACATTATTAGTAGCCACACAACTCTTTCTATACTAAAGTTACATATTTATGGACCTCTGAATACTCCTTAAAATGGTAATAAAATTACACATGCCTAGGCCCCTCACGCTTCTAGAATCTTGTCCTAGTATTAGGTCTGTTGGTTCTTTCCTAGGCGGTTGTTTTGTTTTGTTTTTTTTTTCCTTCTTTCTTTCTTTCTTTCTTAGGGCCATGCTAATGAACTATTATCCTCTTAAGGAAAAACGTGCTCCACACATCCTAAAAAAAAATCTGAAGAAAGCATAATGCAAGAATATAAACTAATAATTTTTTTCTATTGTGCTTACCAGTCATGGCATGGGACAGAGTGGGTGCAAAGGAGTTTGTTGGAAAGTAAATAGAGTTTTTGCTAAAAGAAAAGAGAGTGCTGAGACTGCATTTTAACCTTTCAAAATAGGAATGCGTGCATTTTGTTACAACCGCATTTTGTTACAATTTCTAAAGTTCATGTATACTCGTCAAATCCATACCGAGTTTCAGTAAAATCAGTTTTCATGGTAACATGGCCCAACTCAGCGTTACAAGTCAACCCGCTGACGCCGCCTTTGGTACAGGCACAGCCGCACAGGTCACGTTCAACGCCAGCTTCTTGTTCAACCAACATCAGCTACGATGTCAGGGCTCGAATGGATAACGGCATTGCTACGTTCCATGTACAATGCAAACCAAGACAAAAGAGTCTTCAGGTCAAACGGTACCCAACGCAGTCGCCTCTTCTTTCCTAGATAGCTGCTGGTGTTTTCTGGGGCCTCAACTGTCTTTGCAATGAGAAAGGAATTGTGAAATCCGATGTGGGAATCACACGGAATTTATGCGAAACGGACAACAGGCCATGAACGAAGTGGCTGGGGGAGTACAGTGTCTTCACTGAACAAGGTAGCTTTCATGGAATCAGGACTGCCAAACGTTACATACACTCAATTTTTTTAAAAGAGTCCCAGTCAGGAATCAGCATGAACAAAAAACGCGTCAATAAAGTTGAAAAGGAATGTGCCATCCTCGCTGCCGCAAAATTGTTGCAGTTGAAACTTGAAAATGGTTATAGAACTACAAAAAAGTAGATTCTCACAGCTGGAAAGAGTTTTCAATGGAAGATAAATGCACATATAGTGGGTTAATAAGATTGCTAGGCCCACGACTGCGAAATATGAAGTCGATGAGAGCAGCATAAAAGACAATAATTTTTTTCCAAGAAAAAATATGTACTGGTGCAAAATAAGAAGGAAGCACCTGGCTGAACAAAGAGCAAATGCAAAGAAAGGGAGATCTTACCCTACAGACATTCAACTACAGAGCAGTAACATGTTTGCCGCTCTGTAGGCCCATTCTACTAGACATACCAGCGCATAAACACCAAGTAGGCTCAAAACTACGACGCATGGATTATTTCAACAAAATCAACGGCTAGACCGCCAGACTTGCCAGTCCATTCTCCAGTGGACTTTGCCAACGCGCTTCAAAACCGGCAGCGAGTGGGAGTCACTTTCAGAACATGCTGCGACTGGCATTCAAATGATTAAAAGGACTAACTTCCAAGTATTCTTTCAGTTGCAGATGAACTCAACGAAAACAACCACTGAAAAAGCCAGGCATATTCTTACTGGCCTCAGCTTTGGTCTGGTCTGAGGCATGGACCTGGCGACTTGCGAATGCATATTGGTTTGTCATTATCAGCAGGCTTGATGCTCTGGACTTCCAGTAAGTCGTTTGCTGAATCAAGAAATCAACAGAAGATGCTCCTCCGAATAAGTTTCCATTGCAAACAAACGAAATAACAAACCTTCCCAGACTCAATTACAGAAAGAAACAAATGTTAGTCATGCTTGCAAACAACGGGATGATGACAGCTTCTTGTTGCATACTTTGAACTGCTTGGATGATGTGAGATGTCAACGTAATCATAGTTTTATGAGGCCTAACTCCACATAAATCCAACTGTATTGATGACATAAATAGAAAAATACTCAGTGCAAACCACTTATTTGGTGGAATCGTGAAAACCCTCTTGAAAAACTTAGAAGTTTTGAAAAATTATGAAACTTGACATGTGACATATATTTAGCATCCTTACTCTCAAAAGAATAGGAGCTGCAAGATGATGATGAAGGCTAGTTCAGATGCAGATTGAATATTTTCAAGGAATAGTTCAAGAAGAATCACAGTTGGATGAGAACCTTGCAACATTAATTAATTTACAGAACAGATCAAATACATAACGTTTGGGTGAAACTATGGCACAAAATCATGAATATATGACACTAAAGGCATCAATTTTTAACTAAATAATTGTTCATACATTTCAAGGATAAAAAAATCAAGGCAGTCAAAGTCAAATTGCAGGACGGGCATTTTCTTCCTTGCTCTATGGCTGTGCCATCATGACTTTAACAGTCTTGTGTTCCAAAATGCTGACACATGTTCTGAATGCACAAATAACTGGCTACTGAGTTTCAGTTTGAGATTGAGGTGCAGCCTCAGTGCCCAGTACACTACTGCCAATTACATCTGATGCATTTCTTGTAACTACATCTGATGCACTTCTTGTGAGTATATCTGATGACATGTCCCAGTTCCCGCTTCTCCGATCCCAGCTCGAGTGTCGAACTCGCACATCACTCCCAACTGCAGGAATCTGTGTGGCTATGCCTTCCAGATCATTGCTGCATCGACCACCCATTTCAACATCAACATCCTCGTAATTACGCCGCTGAGAAATCTTCAAGAGATCACTACCAATTTCAAGATCATCTTCTACTTTCGACCTAGGACCACCAACTGGTTCCTCTTCTGCCCCCCTACCAAAATTAACTGTTGGAGGTCGCACATCCTCTTGTGCATAGGCTCGGAACTTGTGTCTAGAAGGTTTAGTCTTACTAAAGAAGACTTCAAGGAAGTTATTCAAACAACCTTGATCATAGATATTAGGCCTGCTGTCTGATCTGTACCGAAAATTCTCATACGTGGTCTGCAAAACAGAAGAATCAGAGCAAAAATATTAGCATTGCTTATTTCAATATCACAGCTATTATCAAGCCTGAACAGATGATAAAATCATTTCCCTATAGCTTTAGATATTGAGACATTTAACCCAGCCACATCCTGTTACATCACAAAAAACACGCGCACATAGATATGTGCATGCTGTCCGTTACATTATACAGGGAACTCTTAATAAGTGTGCCTAAAAATATGTTAGATAAATTCGTTAAACTATAACGATTTTTTGGTACTAACCATGAAACAACACAAAAATAATCTCTAAAGTGAAAGTTTGTTGGTTTTAGGACACAAACATCTCACTTTTTGTATGTGCTTAGCATGCAAGGCATCACAATACTATACGCTAAATTAATATCATCAAGCATATATCAGAAGAACTTGCATTCATGAAAGAAAACAAACTGTTGGAGGTAAAAAAACAGGCGAACTACTACATCTTGTATCAACATACTGACCTGGTTGGTGCTAATGAGGTACAAATGAAATCCAGTGAGTCCACCAACAAACCAGAGAGCAATGAAACAATATAACAGAAGCGCCCCAGAAGCTGGAGAGTGTTTCAAAGCCTTCCATACTGTTGTATAACCTTCATCCATGAGAACTTTGATGTACAATGCTGACATTGCAAATACATAAATGCAGAGAAGAGTCGAGGAAGAAACAAACATGAAAAAGAACCGGTAATTGCGCTGCACAACGTAAAAGTGAGCCAATAAAGATCAGTATACAAAAAGGAAGCTGAGGGCAACAGAATCTGAAATTATTAGATCAACACGAAAGAAAGTTCTGCGCATATTTTTTGTTTGCCAATCTAAACTAAATATATCATGCATCTTGTTGCGTAGGGCGAATTTGAGCCGCATTACAGCGACATAACTCGTGGTTGGCTAGTGCATACATACTATCATGGATCATTAAAATGTGTTATTCCTAGAATATACTGCCAGTTATGCATGTGTGAAACTGATTAGCACAGAAAATGGCCAACTTCAATTCCACTTAACAGAAACATAATCATGTGCTTATATTGAGCAAACAACAATTGAATCAGAAATGTGTCCGTAAAGTGGTGTTTAGTTTTAAACGATGACAACAATCATGCCTTTTTTTTTCTCGAACACGCACGAGAGCTGCATATCATTATATTAAGAAGGAAAAGGGGGTGAGACCCCATACAACACACGCCACACCTCACTATTTTCAGACAACAACCATGCTTATAACAAATAAATGCAACAGTTTATATCTTATGTATAATGTACTAGGTAACACCACGAATAGTGTTAACTATGTCATGTTGTACCAACTAAATTAACCAACTTAGGGTGATATGGCTGAAGCTAGCTCTGTCCCAAAATAGATGCCATTTTAGGAACTGGGCAAGGGAATTAAAGAGGCATGAAAAAGTAGAATGTGCACAGAAAATAAGGAGGGAGAGGGGTTTATTGGGAAGCGAGAGTGACACCCTTTGTGAGACAAATTTTGAATCCTAAAGTGACATCTATTTTGGGACGGAGGCAGTATTTCCTAACCTATTCTGTCTCTGTAATAGAGTCTTAAGTTGAGTCCAAAAGGAGACACTATCGAGCGGCACATGACACAGTTCATCAAAACGTAGAGACATAAATGCACTGAAAGAGGCATCACATCGAACATCTTTAATCTACAAATAATTTATACAGAATTCACTATGAATATCAACAACTTGTAGTACATGATTATACTAGGATTAAACATGCAGGAGTAGATATAAGCGTTCAAACAACATTAGTTAACTATGCTACAAATGATGGGTTTGTGAAACGATTCAACATCAAAAGAAATCCAAACAATATAAGTCATATTCTAGTCTCCCTTATGCAATATAACCATTTGAACTATATGTGCTTTAAAATACTTGGAATTTCCTCAACCAAAAGAAGGCTGACTAATGTCATATTCCCTACGTTTTGTACGCTGCTTAGATCAAACTGAGTGTGCCGTATAAAAATGTGAATCAAATACATCCATCAGCAATACCCCGGGAATGTATTTCTTAAAACAGAAATTCAGTAAAGAAAAAATAACTACAATACTGTGTTAATTGTCTCATGGCGAATAGTATTTTAATTCATCAAAACATAAGCGTATGAAAGTATTACGCCTTGTTTTTGGCAGAAATATGGATATAACCGTCCAAGGTCATGAGTTTGTGAAAGCATTATAATGATTATATCATAAGGTTTACAAGATTTTAGTTAAGAAGATTCTGTAACTCTTCTCATAGTGTGTAGTCTTTCAAGAAAACAAACAAAACACAGAGTATGCATCGTTTTTGGCATAACTACCAAGTAACAGTCAAGGTGTCGAAGAGTTTGTTGAAGCATTAAATCACGCACTGAGTGGACAAAGAAGATTATGTACCTGTCCAATGCATTGTCCAACCCATGGGCAATGATGATCAAAGCGCTCCACACAATTGTTGCATATCGAACAGTGAGAACACCGAGGAGGCCGATATATCATACAGGTATCACAGTACTTTACTTTCACAAGCATCCCGTTAACCATTACTTCCTTTACACGGGTCGGAACTTGTGTCTAGAAGGTTTAGTCTTACTAAAGAAGACTTCAAGGAAGTTATTCAAACAACCTTGATCATAGATATTAGGCCTGCTGTCTGATCTGTACCGAAAATTCTCATATGTGGTCTGCAAAACAGAAGAATCAGAGCAAAAATGTTAGCATTGCTTATTTCATTATCATACAGCTATTATCAAGCCTGCACAGATGATGAAATCCTTTCCCTATAGCTTTAGATATTGAGACATTTAACCCAACCACATCCTGTTACGTCACAAAAAAACACATGCACATAGATATGTGCATGCTGTTCGGTACATTATACAGTGAACTCTTAATAAGTGTGCTTAAAGATATGTTAGATAAATTCATTAAACTACAACGATTTTTTGGTACTATCCATGAAGCAACACAAAAATAATCTCTACAGTGAAAGCTTGTTGGTTTTAGGACACAAACATCTCACATTTTGTACATGCTTAGCATGCAAGTCATCACAATACTATATGTTAAATTAATATCACCAAGCATGTATCAGAACTTTTGGTTGATATTTAATTTGTTCAAAAGATATATCAAAAGAACTTGCATTCATGAACGAAAACAAATTATTGGAGGTAAAAAACAAGCGAACTACTACATCTTGTATCAACATACTGACCTGGTTGGTGCTAATGAGGTACAAATGAAATCCAGTGAGTCCACCAACAAACCAGAGAGCAATGAAACAATATAACAGAAGCGCCCCAGAAGCTGGAGAGTGTTTCAAAGCCTTCCATACTGTTGTATAACCTTCATCCATGAGAACTTTGATGTACAATGCTGACATTGCAAATACATAAATGCAGAGAAGAGTCGAGGAAGAAACAAACATGAAAAAGAACCGGTAATTGCGCTGCACAACGTAAAAGTGAGCCAATAAAGATCAGTATACAAAAAGGAAGCTGAGGGCAACAGAATCTGAAATTATTAGATCAACACGAAAGAAAGTTCTGCGCATATTTTTTGTTTGCCAATCTAAACTAAATATATCATGCATCTTGTTGCGTAGGGCGAATTTGAGCCGCATTACAGCGACATAACTCGTGGTTGGCTAGTGCATACATACTATCATGGATCATTAAAATGTGTTATTCCTAGAATATACTGCCAGTTATGCATGTGTGAAACTGATTAGCACAGAAAATGGCCAACTTCAATTCCACTTAACAGAAACATAATCATGTGCTTATATTGAGCAAACAACAATTGAATCAGAAATGTGTCCGTAAAGTGGTGTTTAGTTTTAAACGATGACAACAATCATGCCTTTTTTTTTCTCGAACACGCACGAGAGCTGCATATCATTATATTAAGAAGGAAAAGGGGGTGAGACCCCATACAACACACGCCACACCTCACTATTTTCAGACAACAACCATGCTTATAACAAATAAATGCAACAGTTTATATCTTATGTATAATGTACTAGGTAACACCACGAATAGTGTTAACTATGTCATGTTGTACCAACTAAATTAACCAACTTAGGGTGATATGGCTGAAGCTAGCTCTGTCCCAAAATAGATGCCATTTTAGGAACTGGGCAAGGGAATTAAAGAGGCATGAAAAAGTAGAATGTGCACAGAAAATAAGGAGGGAGAGGGGTTTATTGGGAAGCGAGAGTGACACCCTTTGTGAGACAAATTTTGAATCCTAAAGTGACATCTATTTTGGGACGGAGGCAGTATTTCCTAACCTATTCTGTCTCTGTAATAGAGTCTTAAGTTGAGTCCAAAAGGAGACACTATCGAGCGGCACATGACACAGTTCATCAAAACGTAGAGACATAAATGCACTGAAAGAGGCATCACATCGAACATCTTTAATCTACAAATAATTTATACAGAATTCACTATGAATATCAACAACTTGTAGTACATGATTATACTAGGATTAAACATGCAGGAGTAGATATAAGCGTTCAAACAACATTAGTTAACTATGCTACAAATGATGGGTTTGTGAAACGATTCAACATCAAAAGAAATCCAAACAATATAAGTCATATTCTAGTCTCCCTTATGCAATATAACCATTTGAACTATATGTGCTTTAAAATACTTGGAATTTCCTCAACCAAAAGAAGGCAGAGGGCAACAGAATCTTAAATTCCTAGATCAACACAAAAGAAAGTTCTGAGCACATTTTTTGTTTACCAATCTCAGCTAAATATATCATGAATTTGATCTTGTTGTGTTGGGCGGATTTGAGCGGCATTACAGCGACATAACTGGTGGTTGGCTAGTGCATACATAATATCATGGATCACTAAAATGTGCTATTCCTAGAATATACTGCCAGTTGTGCATGTGTGAAACTGGTTAGCACGGAAAATGGCCAACTTCAACACTTAACAGAAACCTAATCATGTGCTTATACTGAGCAAACAACAATTGAATCAGAAACGTGTCCGCAAAGTGGTGTTTAGTTTTATAACGATGACAACAATCATGCTTTTTTTTTTTCTCGAACATGCACGAGAGATGCATACAGTGAACTCTTCCTTCTACTTTTTTGGTTTTGCCTCTCATGTTGGTCCCTGTAGGTTTCATCTCTAGCCTACCCCAACTTGCTTGGGAAAAAAGGCTTGGTTGTTGTTGTTGTTGTTGTTGTTGTTGCACGAGAGATGCATATCATTATATTAAGAAGAAAAAGGGGGTGAGACCCATACAACACACACACGCCTCACTATTTTCAGACAACAACCATGCTTATAACAAATAAAGGCAACAGTTTATATCTTATGTATAATGTACTCCTATATTAGGTAACAACACGAATAGTGTTAACTATGTCATGTTGTACCAACTAAATTAACCAACTTAGAGTGATATGGCTGAAGCTAGCTCTGTCCCAAAATAGATGCCGTTTTAGGAACTGGGCAAGTGAATTAAAGAGGCATGAAAAAGTAGAGTGCACAGAAAATGAGGAGGGAGGGGGTTTATTGGGAAGCGAGAGTGACACCCTTTGTGAGACAAAATTTGTCCTAAAGTGACATCTATTTTGGGACGAAGGCAGTATTTCTTAACCTATTTTATCTCTGTAACAGAGTCCTAATTTGAGTCCTATAAAGGAGACACTATCGAGCGCCACATGACACAGTTCATCAATATCGTGATCGTCTCATCAAAACATAGAGACATAAATGAACTGAAAGAGGCATCACAATGAAATCTTTAATCTACAAATAATTTGTACATAATTCACTATGAATATCAAAAACTTGTAGTACATTATTATACTAGGATTAAACATGCAGGAGTAGATATAAGCATTCAAACAACATTAGTTAACTATGCTACAAAAATGATGGGTTTGTGAAACGATTCAACACCAAAAGGAACCCAAACAACATATGTCATATTCTAGTCTCCCTTATGCAATTTAACCATTTGAACTATATGTGCTTTAAAATACTTGGAATTTCCTCAACCAAAAAAAGGCTGACTAATGTCATACTCCCTACGCTTTGTACGCTGCTTAGCTCAAACTGAGTGTGCCGTATAAATATGTGAATCAAATACATCCATCAGCAATACCCCGGGAATGTATTTCTTAAAACAGAAATTCAGTAAAGAAAAAATAACTACAATACTGTGTTAATTGTCTCATGGCGAATAGTATTTTAATTCATCAAAACATAAGCGTATGAAAGTATTACGCCTTGTTTTTGGCAGAAATATGGATATAACCGTCCAAGGTCATGAGTTTGTGAAAGCATTATAATGATTATATCATAAGGTTTACAAGATTTTAGTTAAGAAGATTCTGTAACTCTTCTCATAGTGTGTAGTCTTTCAAGAAAACAAACAAAACACAGAGTATGCATCGTTTTTGGCATAACTACCAAGTAACAGTCAAGGTGTCGAAGAGTTTGTTGAAGCATTAAATCACGCACTGAGTGGACAAAGAAGATTATGTACCTGTCCAATGCATTGTCCAACCCATGGGCAATGATGATCAAAGCGCTCCACACAATTGTTGCATATCGAACAGTGAGAACACCGAGGAGGCCGATATATCATACAGGTATCACAGTACTTTACTTTCACAAGCATCCCGTTAACCATTACTTCCTTTACACGGGGAAATTGCAGCCTCCCTGGTGTGGCCCCAGATAATGAATTCCCATATGTAAAATCTTCCTCAGGTGGATGCAATGCGCGAGGTACAATCCCTGGATCTTGAGCCGAGGTGATCAATAGCAACACAAGCACCTACAATGTACACAACGTGAAACCAAACGTTTTTGCTCAGTTGAATGCGTTCCCCAAATATTCAGTGATTAACTGTAGGAATCAGTAAAATGCACTTACATAAATCATAAACACAATTGCTACTGCAATAATTGCATATCCTGCATTGTAAGCTGGGAAATGGTGGCGGAGATGTCTCGCAACGAACATGCAGAAGACCAGGACCGGGATTACGATGAGAGAGACAGAGAGGACCAGGGACTTAGCGTCAGGTCCGAATATCAGCCTCCCACCAAAGAAGAATTTCTGCAGACAGGGAGCCAACCACGTCAGAATGCAGCCTCACCGCACACGGGTACTATCACATACACAACACGCCTCGCAGTTCATGCCTGGATGCTCTAAGAATAATACATACTGACACAGTACAGAGTACAAGAGACCAAGTCCACCAAAAGATACAGCAAGAAGCGGAATTTCCCAAGAAAGAACCCAACAGCGTATCCCAAAATTCCCAGTTCGAGAAGCAAGAAGAGGAAATGAGAGGAGCAGAGGCAAAAGACGGCAGGATCTTTACATTGTTCCCTTTCCAAGTCTCGTAGACCCGCCGCGGCGGAGCCATGGCCGGCGAGGTGCTCTGCTCCGGTCAGCCGGGCCACATCCAACCTCCTCGGAGCCGGCGGCGGGCAGGAAGTGCTCCGGTCAGCCGGGCCACATCCAACCGCCTCGGAGCCGGCGGCGGGCAGGAAGGAATCGACACGCGCACGAGTAAAGGGGCGATTTGAAAAAGGCGAAGCGGAACAAAGCGAGGAAAAATTGTTGAGGAACGGGAGGGGAGAAGCGGCGAGGTCGAGCAGGGAAAGCAGAGCCGCTTGCGTCGCCTTTGTGCGTGGGGGACGGGGCGGTGGTGAGGTGTAAAACGGAAGCCTTTATGTTTCAACGGGAAAATGCGTAAGAAATTGGCAGATACAAGCTGGCAGAGGGGCCCGGAGAAGAGGGTGCTCAGCTCCGCGCTGTTCTTGCATATGACACCCTGTGTGTTACAGAAACTAGATGCGCTAGTATCCTATCGTTTCTATTTTAGGAAGGAAACAGTAAGAAATGTCTGAAATGGTATGCCTTCTGTAAGATAATCTGACATGTTTGAATGGTTCAGTTCCCATTGGGAGGAAAGAATTACTGCTTTCCAATCGAAGCGAAAGCAGGTGCATTGGAAGGTAGTGCGAATAAATTAGCTTTTATGTGTCATGTGAACATGTTGTAAGGCCAAAACATTTTGTATTCTTCATCCTTTTCTATGCATAAGGAAACATACAAGGTAAGAGTAATGGTAGCTATACATATGGATAAGAAACTGACTCGTGATAGTTTGGACGAGCTATGAAGGATGTTCTGTGAAGACCACAAAAGAAAAGACATTTACAGCCACAAATCAAAAGACATTTACAGCCACCAATATTGTAGCTATACTCCGGATTCACATTTATAGCCACTAATATTGCAGTGTTGTTACAATTTCAAAAAGCAATTGCAAGAAATGTCATGTTTTTAGTTCGTAGGTGTGCAGCTGTAGTGGTATAAAGCTTTCTCAAATTAGAGCGAACTAATGCCACATTTTGCTGCCGCCAAACATCAAAACCTCTTCCATACAAAATCTAACATTTTATGAGGGTCTATGTGTAAAAGATGTCAGTCCCAGCCGCTCCAGCAAAAGGCAAAGCGGCGACAGTTCTGGGTCAGTTTGGTATTCTTGCCCATCCAGCTTGCCTTGCCTCTCCTCTCCTTTCCAGCGACGGAAAGTGGGTGCAGCTCGC
>LAPY01002820.1:61897-73689 GCA_000970635.1 Eragrostis tef
CGGCGGCGCTAGAGGAAGGGGAGAGAGAGGGAGAGAGAAAAAATTGGCTGTGATACCATGATAGAGAATGAACTGTCAATCCATTTCTCAAACCCTAGAGAGGGTGAATACATAGTCTCTAAACATGGGCCTCTATATGGGCCTCTATACATGGGCTGTCAACACTCCAACAAAATAGACTGCGAGACTTGAGGACAGTTGTTCCCAATGATTCTGTCGATCCAGGAATTGTCTGTAAAGCCAAATGCGCAGCTTGTCAACTGAATTCCTAGAAATTTTAAAGTTCATGGTCTAGTATAAGTACTTTACTCCAGCGACCCGCTGTAAATTCATTTGTTGAAATGGCATTCTGTGCATACATCAATGGTGAGATCCAGTAGGCAAGCATCCAAAACTTGTTCAGATTATCTGAAGTGGATAGAAATGAAATAAGAAGATGAAAATGAGGGAATTTTGTAATGAAAGGTATTACTGGCGACATATACCGCTTGAAAGTATAAATCCACCTAGGAGTAAAAGCAAAAGCATTATGAATGTTCCAAATATGTTTGCTGTAAACATGTTCCTCGTGACCCCAGCAATCGTACGGAAGAGGGAAGATGACATCTGACTGATTGCTAGCAGCAAAAAGTATTGTTTAAAAAACCTGAAACAAAGCATTTTGTTACTGAGGTTGATAAGATGGGACCAAAGTCAATCTTGAATGACAAGTATACGCATAGTGAACTTACTGCCATCAGTTTCAAACAAAAGGATCGTCCATGAACATATATGATTTCCACAAAACAGAATCAATTGAATATAACGCAGGTCAAGAAAAAACTCAAGCCCCTGGCCCACCCTTACACAGAGGCGCCATGACCTGTGTGAGAACGACCAATGACCCGAGCTGGGCCTTAGACCTGTGCTGATTTTTTAACCCCAGCCTGAAATTGCTCCCACATGGAATCAAACCCAGGATCTGAGAAGTGCTATAAAGCCACCTAACCAACTCAGCTAGAGGCCCATTCGCTAGAAGATGCAATAGAGAACAACTTTGCATGCAAACCATCATAAAAATGACAAGTTCTAACCACAAGAAGTGGGCATTGCCAGTCACACTAATGCTTGGCATTGAATACAACACAGTTCAATCAATATGCTGGATATAGTGACATACTCCTACTACGATATGAAAGAAGCTACTTCTGTAAATAGCAAATCTATTGTAGATTAATAATTATGTAATGAAAATTGAAACATAGTCTCAATTTCAGTTATATTTCCTTTTATATGACATATTCAACAAAAATGAAAGAACATCAATGTCAACGATAGCATTTGTACCGCAATACAGAAATCTAAGCATCATACTGTGCAACATAATTTTCTTCGTATATTTGTATTTAAGAGAGAAAGAGTCATTTCCTTACAATCATCACCACCTCATTCCGAGCCGAGCCATGAGGGGTTGAACATAATTTTAATTTTTAAGTAGTACATTGCGTATATAACCGAACTAACATGACATGTCGTTTCTGATGCTCACCTCCCAATACTTGGGTCAAATCCAACTGTGTAGTATGTCATTGCAACCCAGATTGTAACGTCAACAAATGTGATGGGAATCTTCAGAATCCAAGTGGGCAGAGTGTACGCCCAAGCCGGGTAGAAAACATCTCTTTGCTTAAAGAAAAGTGGCAATTTCATGACAGTTCCACCAAGATCACCTAGTGTACTAAACATTATTTCACTCACAGAGAAGAACAACATCCCCAAGTATATCCCTCCATCAGAAACTGAATCACGGCGCATGTTGCCGCGCCAAAAAATGGTCAATGCGGTGAACGATATCAGAGTGATCTGCCACAAGAGAATAATATATTATGAAGGAAAACTGTTTTCATACAGCTAGTCTATAAATAACTTGCATCTTTCTATAACAAGTTACACACGTACAGTTTGGTGTTATGTAGAACAACATATGCTTAATGGATTGTCTGGAGAATGTCATAAACACAAATAAATGTGTTTCAATGGTGGATATAACATGAAATCCTTATTTCCCAAAATGTCTAAAAAGACTCATAATGCAGCATCCACATCATGCCATGCCAAATTACTAGGCAAGATAGAAAAACTAATTTTTATTTCAGTATCCAAGAAAACACTATTGCTTCTACACATGGTGAGAGTTTGTAAACACAAAGTGAGATCCTTTCATTAAGACACATTTCCACAAAGCTTAGAAAAGTTAAAAAGTACACAAGTTCATGTCAACATCATTAAAACAGTTGGTAGAGAAGCAGCATGTTAGTTGAACTTAGTTTTCTTCAAACACGCAGGAAAATGGTAGGGAGCAGATCCTAAATCAGTTTGTGTACAAACCAATAACCTAGGTTGAAGTGAATTGAATGTGAGTATTTCTTCTTCAATGTAGCTTTCATCTACACCATCAAGCTAGTTAATAGCATGTGGGGTCTGGTTCTACATATCATTGACACAGGCTACTAGTAAAGATCAGAAGTGCACCTCAAGTGGTGCTAGATAAGAAACTATTTCTTCTTAGTTTGCAACAAAAAACAAACTATTCCTTTTCCTTAACACAGAAATTCCTAGTTTGCATTACGATTTATTTGTACTGTTTGTTAGTACATCAACTCACATGTGCAAAATTAACGATGTAGCGTGTCGGATTCCTCCTCATAAGCAGGACTTCTCTAGCAAATACTGATTTGAACAGCTGTATTTTCCCATACTTTGAGGTGGTTAGAGCAGCCATGGAACTCAAAGTCTTGTCAAATGGAACTTTAAGAACATTCCGAATACTTTGGCCAGTATGAAATGCATGAAAGGCGTCTGAAAACTGCTCCACTGTAAAGTACTGGTAAGATTCACAATCCCTTGACCAATACTGCTGCTGATCTTTCCTTGAAGTCACCTTATAAGAAAAACATGATCTTATGAGCAATGTGCCATGATTAAAGAAGTATTATTAGATATTTGATGCAAGAAGTTTACTTCTAATAAGAAGTCAGCAACAGCTTTTCTGTAAGGGAAGTTGAAGCCTAGTGACTCAAAGAACTCGAGCACGAGCTCTTTCGAGCCTTGGTATACTACATGCCCCTCTGAGAGAAGGATGATATCATCAAAAAGGTCATATGTTTCAGGTGTTGGTTGAAGTAGAGAGATGACGGCTGTCCCCCCGAGAATGTGGATTGACTGCTTCAGATAATTCACCATCTGAAATGCAGTTGTGCTGTCGAGCCCGTTTGAAATCTCGTCCATGAATAGTGCCCTTGCTGGACCAACAAGCATTTCTCCTGCAAAAGTCAGATTTATAAAACATGGGTCTTTTGATCTGTTACTGTCATATATCATAGATATGCTGCCACAGATTGGATAGAAACGATTGTATCATAGATGGTCTTAGATCATTTCTCTCTTTTCATAGGCTGAATAATAAGAATTACACAAGTAGTTTCAATTATGAGAATCATATTGCAAAAATTGAATATGGTACATCAGAACTTCATGCATGAACAGACCTATAGTGACACGCTTTCTTTGCCCACCAGATATGCCTCTTGCCAGATCATTTCCAACCAATGTATCTGCACAGGTATGAAGTCCTAATATCTACAGTGATACAAGTATTACCAGTTAAAAAAATGTAATCATAACATGTGTAATGGAAGTCTACTTCTCATAGATTCAATAACTGTCTAAAAATTCAGGAACCAGACCTGCAATATGTAGCTTGTAACAATATTGGTCCTGGTATCATTTGAGGATTCCTGAAACATGAAACTGCAGTTTAATTATACAAGACAACGGTTGAAACACTTTGAAAGGCTTATAGTATGCCATGCTTCCTGTAGGCAGTAAACCTTTTTTTTTCTGAGGGAAATACAGTAGGGGAGCCTGTTGTAGGCAGTAACAATTAGGAATAACCATTCATTTTGATATTTTCTTTATTTTGTGTATTTCTTTGTTTAGTTTCAAAACTATTAAACATTACAATTAGTTTTCTACATATGACTTTCCCAGGTTTCCCTCCCTACCTCCATTGTGGAACTTCGACGACCATCTTTTTTCTCTCAAATAAGTGCAAACAACTGGAACTGAACTCGAACACTACAGCTAATATTGGACGTCCATCCCATATAGTTTACCTACTGCCTCTGAAGGGGGTTACAGTAGGAAATCATATTTACACCACACCAACATTGTCTGGAACACACTGAAAAAGCGTGAAATCACCCACGACACACTATGAAAGTCGATTTTGTCCGAGACACACTACGATTCTTTGACAATTGTCTATGACACACTTTTGACCGTTTAACAATTAATTTGAACTTTTTTATATCAATACTGAAAATACATTAGGACTTGAAACTTGGTACAAATATACATTATTGCATTCTCATTCATTAAAAAATAGAGCTAAAAAGTACTGGTAAGATTCACAATCCCTTGACCAATACTGCTGCTGATCTTTCCTTGAAGTCACCTTATAAGAAAAACATGATCTTATGAGCAATGTGCCATGATTAAAGAAGTATTATTAGATATTTGATGCAAGAAGTTTACTTCTAATAAGAAGTCAGCAACAGCTTTTCTGTAAGGGAAGTTGAAGCCTAGTGACTCAAAGAACTCGAGCACGAGCTCTTTCGAGCCTTGGTATACTACATGCCCCTCTGAGAGAAGGATGATATCATCAAAAAGGTCATATGTTTCAGGTGTTGGTTGAAGTAGAGAGATGACGGCTGTCCCCCCGAGAATGTGGATTGACTGCTTCAGATAATTCACCATCTGAAATGCAGTTGTGCTGTCGAGCCCGTTTGAAATCTCGTCCATGAATAGTGCCCTTGCTGGACCAACAAGCATTTCTCCTGCAAAAGTCAGATTTATAAAACATGGGTCTTTTGATCTGTTACTGTCATATATCATAGATATGCTGCCACAGATTGGATAGAAACGATTGTATCATAGATGGTCTTAGATCATTTCTCTCTTTTCATAGGCTGAATAATAAGAATTACACAAGTAGTTTCAATTATGAGAATCATATTGCAAAAATTGAATATGGTACATCAGAACTTCATGCATGAACAGACCTATAGTGACACGCTTTCTTTGCCCACCAGATATGCCTCTTGCCAGATCATTTCCAACCAATGTATCTGCACAGGTATGAAGTCCTAATATCTACAGTGATACAAGTATTACCAGTTAAAAAAATGTAATCATAACATGTGTAATGGAAGTCTACTTCTCATAGATTCAATAACTGTCTAAAAATTCAGGAACCAGACCTGCAATATGTAGCTTGTAACAATATTGGTCCTGGTATCATTTGAGGATTCCTGAAACATGAAACTGCAGTTTAATTATACAAGACAACGGTTGAAACACTTTGAAAGGCTTATAGTATGCCATGCTTCCTGTAGGCAGTAAACCTTTTTTTTTCTGAGGGAAATACAGTAGGGGAGCCTGTTGTAGGCAGTAACAATTAGGAATAACCATTCATTTTGATATTTTCTTTATTTTGTGTATTTCTTTGTTTAGTTTCAAAACTATTAAACATTACAATTAGTTTTCTACATATGACTTTCCCAGGTTTCCCTCCCTACCTCCATTGTGGAACTTCGACGACCATCTTTTTTCTCTCAAATAAGTGCAAACAACTGGAACTGAACTCGAACACTACAGCTAATATTGGACGTCCATCCCATATAGTTTACCTACTGCCTCTGAAGGGGGTTACAGTAGGAAATCATATTTACACCACACCAACATTGTCTGGAACACACTGAAAAAGCGTGAAATCACCCACGACACACTATGAAAGTCGATTTTGTCCGAGACACACTACGATTCTTTGACAATTGTCTATGACACACTTTTGACCGTTTAACAATTAATTTGAACTTTTTTATATCAATACTGAAAATACATTAGGACTTGAAACTTGGTACAAATATACATTATTGCATTCTCATTCATTAAAAAATAGAGCTAATTTTTTTTATTGTGGTATCATTAGCTCATTGTTTTAATATTTAATTTGTCGAGCAAACCATACAAATAATTAAAAAATATATATATCCATTTTTCTATGATAGAGAATGTGATAATGTGTATCTGTTCCAAGTTTAAGGTCGTAATGTATTCTAACTATTGAGATAAAAAAGTTGAAAGTAATTGTTCACCGGTCAAAAGTGTGTCATAGACAATTGTCAGAGATTCGTAGTGTGTCTCAGACGAAATCGACTTTGACAGTGTGTCGTTGGTAATTTCACGTTTTCTCAGTGTGCTCCAGACAAATTTGTCTTGAAGAAAAGGTAGAAAGTTTGCAAATCTGAAAAACAAAACCTGGCAAAAAAAAAAAGTGTGAGATCAGAGTGTTGGAACTGATAGTGTCCCACCAGGTGTTGACAAATGTAACATAATAGCACAACTCAGCAATGGCAAGAGGAAAAAATGTGAAATCCATAATGCACATGACTCAAATGATGATGTTTTCTGTAACTATTCTCCCAGAACCTTTTTATTTAATAAATTACCCAACTTTTTCAAGAAAAAAGGCTGATGCAAAGAGAGTGGTGCATGGTCCAGTAGAAAGGGACTTGTCAAAATCATCCTAGGAACGAGAGTGCATAACTTGGTCCCCCACCCCTTCTCTTTTTCAGATTTCATAATGGACCCTATCCACTTGGTTTTCTGACAGGTGATAATCTATTAATTGCAGGAGGGAAACTCAGAACATCATACCCAACAGAAGAGAAAACAGATGTAGTTGAACTGGAATATATCAAGTGCCATAACTAATTTGTGTGCAATAGTAATCGCAATAGGAGTTCTGGCTAAGTATTGAGCAACTATCAAAGTTTGATCCCTCGCAAAAAAAAAAAACTATCAAAGTTTGATATGGTTCAATAATAGATGTTAAGGATTAATATGGCAATATGGTGTATCGACTAGTTATCAAAAAATCTTTATTTTGGCCAAGTCCCAAACACAATGACCAAGGTCAGATGGTTTACCTGGGTTAGAGATCTGAGAATTACTGTCTAAGTTTAAATACCAAAGTAGTACTTACAAGTTTAAGTACCAGCAACAGTACAGTAATAGATTTTCCCTCAAAAAACAGTGCAGTTATAGATAGTACCTGAAATGTTGTTAATCTGTGTTCTCCAAAATTGACTTCAATCTCCAAAAGACAAGATAGGGATCCTACTGTTCCGAATTGCTAATCCATTTCTTTTTTCTTTTCAAAGTTTACCCTTTTTGCTTGGCTACCACTGGTTACGAGGAGTCCAGGAGCAGAAGCAATGTATACATTGGCCGCCACTGTTTCCAGAATCTAATCCTTAAATGTTTTCATGTGAAACTCAAAACATCGAAATCACAAAACCAATTTCTGGCAAGGATACTATATTATCAACCTAAAATTTAACCTTTACACACTGAAACACAGAAGATTGAACATAAAAACGTAAAATCCACAATAAATAAATGCACCTCCAGCAGGAAGAACAGTTCCCCTCGGATTGTTTCCCCACGCACTCCTGGATCCTCCTCAAACCTCAATCCCTCTCGCATGCGTGAATAGAGTCCCCCCTCCAACAGGTGGCAGTGGACGGCGGGCTCCGGCGCCTGCGCCGGCGTGGCAGCGCGTCCTGAAACCGAGCTTCGGATGGCGGGGTCGAAACCATGGCCGCGGCCCAATCGATGGACCAAGGGTCACGGCCAGTGTGTTGTGCGGTTTGTGCCCAGTGTGCCTGGACCCTGGCACTAAAATTGAACCCCTCCCGCCAGCAAGCCGCAGCTTGTGTCCAACAACTAGTATAATAGCTAAAGTTTTGGACGGAAAATCATGCTGTTTAAGGGTATTAAATAAAGTATAATTATAAAACTAATTTCAGAACCCTGTGCTAATTCGCGAGACGAATCTAATGAGGATAATTAAGACGCGATTAGACGATGGTTACTGTAGCATTATTGTAACAAAACATAGATTAATTAGGCTCATTAGATAGATCTCGAAAATACCCTTCATCTGTAAAAAGGTTTTGTCATTAAATTTTATTTAATACTTCTAAATAGCAAGATTCTTCGGACTAAACTTTAGGACTAAAAGAAACAAACAGGGCTAAATCACACCTAACCGATCGGTTTTTGCAGTTTGGTTTTGAACAATCTGGCCCGGTTTCATTGGATAACCGATTTTCCACAGCGATTTGGAAAAAGATAAATTTTGAAAACCCAAACAATGAAGCAATTTGGTAATTAACTGGGTGAAAACAAGCCTATTTGAGTATTAGGGAAGAAAAAAAAGAGAAAAGGGCTCCATTTCTGATTTTCTCGGTAAAAAAAGCGCTTAAAACCAACCTGTTTGCAATTTCCTTTTTGGCCAATTCATTTTGTATTAAAGAAGAAAAAATAAAAAAGGCTCCATTTCTGATTTTATTAGTTTAGAAAAAAGAGAAATTAAAACCGACCGTTTGCAATTTCCTTTTGGCCATTTTTTTAAATTTTGAGCAGTAAACTGAGCATTTCCTATTTTCACGAAAACTGTCAAACAGCCAGCAAACAGATCAGGTGGTGCAATCGGTAATATATACCCTGCCCGTGACCACTGCAATATAATGATTCAAATATACAATTCTAGGACGGTACACAAAATGATCATCCATACAAATATAGTTACTTGTATGTCATGCATAGAAAAATTCAAGGACTTCTGTGCTTAAATATTGATGTTTTGAAAAATTAATGGAGTTCAAATTGAACTAGATTTATTGTTCAAAACATTATAATATGCATTTAAGAATTTGATTTGACAAGCATGTTTGGTTAGTAACCCTGAGAATTCTAAGATAAAGCTCGACATCTTAAAAGTGGCTATTATCCAAAATCAAGTTCAGTAAAATAGTATGAAGTTCAAATTACAGGCATGTCAAATTGGCCAAAAATCTTATAATTTGGTTCGTATACCATGAAACAAAGTCAAATGGTGCCTTACTCCCACTATCCCAGAATATATAGGGTTTTTGGATTTAGTCAAACTCAACCATTATTATCTTTGACGATTAATAATAAAAATATTTATAAACATTAAAGAAGTTACAAATGACATCACTAGACTCATTGCGAAATGCATTATCATAATAAAAATGCATTTAAAATATTTATGATGCTTTGGCTCATAATCTCACTAGGCTCATAATGCATTATCGTAATAAGATACAAACGATATCACTAGATGCATGTTATTTAAAATATTTATGTTTATAGATGTTATTGGTCATTGTTAAAAATGTTTTTTCGCGAGTATCTTATGCATGCACGTTATGCATGAGCAACGAACTCACATATAAGTAAACATAGTTGAATTTTGCGGGTGAAACATAAATTTGTCAGACTTTGGTTAGCACGAGAAGAAACACACGATATATTGTTCTATCCTTGAGCGTTGGGATGATAGGTACCCAACACAGTTAGTTCTGAGAATAGTCACTTATGATCATACATACACACAACAGCGCATGCTGGTACCTTTTTTTTTGAAGGTGCATAATGGTACCTAACAGCACATAAAGGTCCTAAAATTGCTGTAAACACCGGTGAATAAGGAACACTAGAGCACTTATACATAATAACAGGTGCACAAATGAAACAAAAGAAGGAGTTAATAATTTGTGCCCATTGTATTCAAATCAAGACCGAGACCTCCTTATTTTAAACTTTTTAGTTGTACTTCAAGTAGATATAGTTTCACAGGCAATGGAATGAAACAACGCTTTCCCGGATTTGAAACGACTTGTTATGTGAGCTATATGAAGAGATTAATCAAATGAGGTCTTTTGATATTTGTTTGTTTCATTGAGTAGTAAGTTGGTTTAGATCTTAACTTTGTAACCCGAACTCCTCATACATTGTGTCGTTTGAGAAACTACACTGAAATAGGCCGTCGTTTGATATTGTAACATCCTTTGAATGCATGGTAATAAAACAACCAAATGAATTGAAATAATACTGACACTGGTTGAGCTTCTTGACCTTCATGAACATGTCGATGTCATCCTCGGGCGTTATGTTGGATTCCCTCTCCCTTCGAATCAGCTCAGTTAAAATATCTGAACAGATGATAGCAGACATACCAGTTAACTGACCATGTATCAGTAGGGCTTCATTAAAATGCAAGCATTACACTGTGCCCAAAAGACCATAAAGTATTGCTGCTGAATCGTGCTTATACTTAAATGCAACCTCTGCACGGTATTCTTACTTTTTTATGTAATGTATCATGCTGTCTTGTCGTCGATGCGTTAATATCTTTTACTCATTACATACTCAGGCCCTGTTCGTTTTTTTTAGCACTAAAGTTTAGAGGGCTCTAAACAAAAAAAATCTAATACTAAATAAAATCTAATGACAAAACTTTTTTACAGATGGGTACATCTTTACGAGACGAATCTAATGATCTAACCACGGCTTACTTACCCTCCCAGAGGTTCTGCAGTTAGTTTTGTAATTAAACTTTATTTAATACTCTTAAATGATAAGATTCTTTTCTTTAGACCCCTCTAAATTTTAGACTCTATGAAACGAACGCCCCCAGTCCATTTAAAAAAATTCCAACGTATTTTTAATGAGGTAATAAAAACATATGCAGTACTTACCATCAAGATCACCAGTGCCTTGGCAACTGGCAGAGAAGGCGAGTGTTTCCCTCACTGTCATCTCCCCAGAGTGAAGATCATCTTGGCCTATGTATGCAGCTGTCCTCTCAGGGACGAACTTATCCATTCCATGGCCATTGTAGGTGACTCTCCCAGACACCTGTTCCTCATCTATCTATTAGATTCATAAATGGTTGTTTCCTTTTAACTTAAAACTATTGTAGGAGCTTGTTCTAATTAAGAACGTGTTGATCATGACATAGTCCTTCCAATGATAATTAAGCGGTAAATTCAAACAACATCTAGCCACATATTAATGTTGTTTGGGACACCAGTAGTACAATTATTAGAATATGTATTATTTAAACCTAATAAGTAAAGTTTTCTAGAGATTACTGAAGAAATTAAAGTTAAGATAAATTATATATATCATACTTTTT
Organism: Eragrostis tef; assembly: GCA_000970635.1. Taxonomy (NCBI): domain Eukaryota; kingdom Viridiplantae; phylum Streptophyta; class Magnoliopsida; order Poales; family Poaceae; genus Eragrostis; species Eragrostis tef. The sequence continues at coordinate 73,011 of LAPY01002820.1, forward strand.
TCTGTTCAAAATATTTATGAATATGCATGTTCATAAAGAAAATTTTTTTCAGAGCATTCATAAAGAAAAAGTTGACACGTGTATTATATCCAATACATGGCTCACTCTTTTTCTATGTACCGAGGCGGTAAGCTGCATATGAGTCACTAAAGTAAGGGGCCGTTTGACACAGCTTATAGGTTCTTGACTTACCAACGTATGTACTTTTTGGTACTGTGGAACAGAGGTATAAGCTGGTATAAACATGTTTTGTGGATTTTCTTGGCCTATGGCCAAGTAGCTATAGTAAAAATAGTAGCAATAGGCATAAGCCAAAGCATCACTTTCAAAACGGAGCCTAACTTTCGAAGGGAACACTAGTGGCTCTCTTACCCAAAGATACTTATTAAAAAATAAAGAAAATGACGAAGGTAGAAGTATTTGTCGGTTGAGTGTTACGAGAGTAACAAGAATTAATTTTATTGACCTGGAGTCCTGAGTCAAGTTTTCCAGCCAGCGCCTTCAGCAATGTGGTCTTGCCCGATCCTGGATATCCTAATAGCAGAGTCATCCTTCAACATGCAACATAAAGAAAGATGACGAATCATAGTTGGAAGATGCAAAGTCACTGCAATAGATCTTTTCATTTATAGACGAGTAGTACCCCATATTGGAGTATAATCTGAACTAGTGGCTGGAA